>CAUYPK010016647.1:0-114992 GCA_963574355.1 Loris lydekkerianus | reverse complement strand
GGATTTCTAATGCTTTTTGGAATTCTGATCTTTCCTACAGGAAACCTTTACTTGCTATAGGAAAGCTTTAATGTGTTTTAACTTTCATTATTTCATCATACTGTTATTATGCTGGTGACTATACACCATTCAGTTGTTCTGATTAGGAGGTTGTGTGTGTTTCTCTGTGTGTGTGTAATCTTTGATTATTAAAATTAAAGTAATTAATCATCACACCATAATAACACTTTGTAGACACAGTTAAAAGAGTGATTTTGAAAAAAAAAATACAGTTAAGACTAATTGTCATGGTTCCAATCAGGTTTAGTCAGTAAAATATGTTTTTATGTTACTAAAATATAGCTGAAGTTTTAAATTTTAATTACCAAGATAGCAGCACTTCCAATTCACAACTGACCTCAAAATAGTAGATGCTAACATATATTCATTTGAAGGCATTTTTTAAAAGTCTTTAAAACTTAAATAATATAATTCTAAAGGTATACATGCTTTGCTGTTCATTCAATATACATTTATTTTAATACAGGTCCCAAAAGTTCAATTAACTAACCTGAATTCTGTATCTATTTCTTGCCTGCTAGGGTTCAGTCTTAAATCTGACTATATCAAAAGCAGTTCAGAATTTATTTCATATGATTAATCCCAAGAGTTATTGGGTAGCTTTTAAGCTATTTTATTGCTTATAAATCTTTAGATAGTCTATACGAGGGTGCCCTTATATGAAGATTATCTGGGGAGCTCTTTAAAAAATACATGGTCATAACTAATGACCATGAATCCAGAATGTCTGTATTTTTGTTTTAAGTGCCCGGGTGATAATACTATGCAGTTTAGTGTGGGAAACACTGACCTACTGTTAGACCTGTGGTTCTCAACTTTTAAGGTACATCAGAATCACTGTGGGAAGCTTTAAAAACTAAGACAAACAAACAAAAAATCCAGGTATGCTTCAGTAAATTTAGAGTAAATTCAGAAACCAGCTTTTAAACAACTATTGCAGTCGGTCTAAAACCACTCTGAGAAATAACACTTGCCTTTGTCAGAGTGTAAATGAGTACATTCAGCAATTTAGGTGACACTGTCCTGCAAGCCCTAATATATCAAGCCTTAGGTAGTTTCCGCAAGTGTTTGAGAGCAACACCTAGCCTTTTCAAATAAAATATATTTAAATTCTTTTTATGTATTTATTTATTTATTTATTTATTTTGCAGTTTTTGGCCAGGGCTGGGTTTGAACGTGCCACCTCCACCTCTGCGATATGGGGCCAGCACCCTACTCCTTTGAGCCACAGGTGCCACTCTATATTTAAATTCTTAAATAGAAGGTCAAAGTAAGTGAATTGTGACATCATAATTCATTCATTCAAGAATGAAAACTCTCTTTTGAACAAACTATTTAAATCTTTAAGTAGACCAGCTCTTACCACTCAAATCTAATGCTTTCTCCACCATTAGCCTGATATGTGATCAGAGGTAGTGATTCCAGCTTACCAAAAATATAATACAAGTTATAAAGGATACATATTCTCATCATACACCTTCATAGGTTCTGTACAGTCCCTATGTAATAGGAGACCAGTTAGATATTAAACAATACTAAAACGGTGAATAATAACAGTCTCGATTTAAAACAATGAAACTTCATACTATTTTCTTCACATAGTAAGTTCCCACATAAAATATCAGGAAAAAATTATAGACAACAGTAAAGATAGTATGCTGTCTCTTTTGTGAAGCTATTTTCTAATTTTCCCCATTCCTATCATTAAGTGGGTAGTTGATACATACCATTCCACTTTACAAATTTTTTAAAAGCACAGAAACTGTATCTCAGTGTGTGATGACTATTGCTAAGTATTATAAATATATAAGCTCATTTGAGTGAGCTTATCAAACTTTAGGAATAGATGTAATCTATAATACTTTGAACCCAAAAGGTACAAAAGCAGCAACAACACTAAGCAGAGGGAGAATATGGTTAGTAGAATCTATCTGGCATCTTACTTTACATAAATCATGTCTGAAGAGCTGTAATATCCCGTGCATGCACTTTTTTACAAAGGCTTACCCTTTTATGCCTCTTTTTCAGGGGCATATGTGATTATATAGTTGGCATTTCTTAACTAAGAAATGAGAAGACTAATTACCAAAATTCAGCATTGTATTGCCAGAAAGGTAAGTCATTTCATAAAATAAGAAATGGAAACTGAAATGTACGTTCATTGAGAAGCTAAAAAATCTATACTAATTTTAAAACACTAGAACTAGATTTGTAACAAACTATTTTCTAGATTATAAATGATTCAAGGCCAAAATAATGAATTCTAAAATTAAACAAAAGTTGAAGAAATTACATAAAAATATCAAAACCAAGTATATTGTGCATGCTGGTTAGAAAGAAAGACTTTTGAACATCTGAAATGAAGATATGGAGAAACCATAATCATGGTATAAGGCATTACCTCAACTTCAGTCTACACACTTAGGTTGTCTTAATCCAAATAATGAATGGGGAAGAAAACACACAAATACAACTTTTCATGTCCTTTTGGCTGGTCTGGCAGTTAACTGCTTTTCTCGTTCACTCGCTGCTGCTCCCTTTCCAACGCTTCTTTCTGCCTCTTCTGCTGCAGTTTAAGTGCTTTTTTTTTTTTTAAACTTTGATGTTTTTTCATGAAGCATCAACATCTCTTTTCTTATATTCACCAATTTGGCATGATAGTGTTTAGCCTCGGTGAGCAAAGCATTAATATCCAACATAGAATGACATTCTTTAAATTTTGAAATTTCTTGTTCCAGTGTGTCTAATACTACAACTTGGTGCTGTGTGAGTTCTTGGAAGGCTTGTTTTGATCTCTGCAGATCTGGCAAATAATGAGAAATCAATCCTTCTGCCAGTTGCTCCACAGCTTTGTCTTCTGCAGGCAAGTCTTCTATTAACCCTTCATCTGGAGAAGTGTCATTTAAACCCAGCGTCGCTCCCTGGTCTCCAGACTGTTGGGTGGCCCTGTGAGGAGCCCATCCAGGGATGGCGGCCCAGGGATACTCATGTCCCTCCGCTGGGAAAAGGGAAGAGACAGTAGTTTAGACAGTCACTTGCAAGGAGGAACCCAATACCTCCAGCCCCCTGTGAGGGGAATTAATATTTTTGATCACTTACTATGTATCCTATTGTGAACCAGTTATTTATAGTTATCTCCTTAGAGAAAAACTGTGTAACACAAAAGGGATCTCCATTGTGAAGATACTTGAGACTCAGAGGGTGAATTACCTTGCCTAAAGCTACCCAGAAGAGAGAAATCTGCAGAACCATAAGTGCCCCGCGCTGCTGTCTCATGCCCAAACCACAGCTTTCCCTGCTGTTTCACAGCCTCTCCTGCATGGGTGCTCCTGAGATGGAAGCAGCTCAGAAAGTCTCAGGACCCCGCCTGAACATGGCTTGGCTCTTGGTAGGGACTGAGGGACCAATAGAGCACTTTCCATCCTGGGTTACAGTCAACAGAATCAAGGTGCCAGAGAGCAAGCAAAGGATTTAGAAAGAAATACTCATGGTCATTTCAAAAGGTGATGACTTTCACTGAGAGGAAAAGCGGATAGTGGACTCGTTAATATTTTCCAACCATATGAAGACATGTTTGGCCAACTTCAGTAAACAATCTGTCTTGTGTCCTAAGCAAGACAACAGTACAATGTATTCATACATAACATCCACTTTAGACAAATCCTCTTGCATCCCAGAAAGTTTTTATAATAGTAGAGGCTGGGTGGTACACTTTGGGAGGCCAAGGCAGGTGGATTGCTTGAGCTGCAGACCAGCCTGAACAAGAGCAAGACCCCGTCTCTAAAAAATACCTGGGCATTGTGGCAGGCACTTGTAGTCCCAGCTACTTGGAAGGCTGAGGCAAGAGGATGGCTTGAGCCCAAGAGTTTGTGGTTGCTGTGAGCTATGATGTTACAGCACTCTACTGAGGGTGACAAAGTGAGACACTGTCTCCAAAAACAGAAAAAAGGAAGTTTTTGTAATAGTGGCTAACATATACTGAGCACTTGCTGTAATCCAGGCACTGCTGTTGAGTCTTACAGCAACCAATTGAATTTTCACTTTTTTTTTTGAGACAGAGTCTTACTCTGTTGCTTGGGGTAGAGTTCCATGGTGTCATCATAGCTCACAGCAACCTCAAACTCTTGGGCTCAAGGGATCCTCCTGCCTCAGTCTCCCCAGTAGCTGGGACTACAGATGCCTGCTACAATGCCTGGCTAGTTTTTCTATTTCTAGTAGAGTTGGGGTCTCTTGTTTAGGCTAGTCTCAAACCCCTGAGCTCAAGTGATCCCCTGCCTCCTTGGCCTCTATTTACAAAGTCTTTAATAGGGGTTTTGAGCAGACTGGGGAAGTTCCCTGTCACCTTACCAGGCCCCTAAATTGACTAGTTTTATTTATTTTTTTTTATAAGACAGCAAGAAAAGGTTCATTACTTTAGGAGGCAGACGTTAGTCCAGAAGGATCTGTAGTGAGTTACTAGGTGAACAGTGCAGGGAAGGTGAGGATGATAAAGCATCTCACCGAAGATCCTACACCTCCCACACATAAATCCTATAGGTAGTGGCAGCTTTCTCCTGTGAAAGGAGAGGCAGAGGGAAGCTTTCTGACCCCATTATTGGCTACTCTTTTTAGGCCATTTAAGAGGCAACAGGAAAGTTCTATTCAACATCTGCTAATGAGGAGGACTTAGTTGTCATCTATATGGGAAAGGCCATTCTTATTAAGAAATAGTCAGACCTACATTAAGCAGCAAATCAGCTGCTACATTTTAGCAGCAAATCAGCTCTGCAAAAAGAGTCTCTGCTATGGTTTGAATACTTGTGTCCCTCTAAAATTCACATCAAAACTTAATCGCTGGCTCGGCGCTTGTGGCTCAGCGACTAGGGCGCCAGCCAAATACACTGGAGCTGGGGGGTTCAAATCCAGCCCGGGTCTGCCAAACAACAATGACAATTGCAATAAAAAATAGCCAGGCGTTGTGGCAGGCGCCTGTAGTCCCAGCTACTTAGGAGGCTAAGACAAGAGAATCACTTAAGCCCAGGAGTTTGAAGGTGCTGTGAGCTATGACACCACAGCACTCTACCAAGGGCAAAGTAGTGACACTCTCTCCCCAAAAAAAAAGAAGAAAGAAAAGAAACTTTATCTCCAATGGCATCATATTTAGCTTTTAGGAAGCTATTATGTCATGGGGCCACTCCTTTATTAATGGGATTAAAGCATTTAAGAGGCTTCACACAGGATTTGGCCCTTTTGCCCTTCTACCTTCCACCAGAGGACACAGCGCTCCAGCTGCCACCTTGGAAGCAGAGACTAGGCCTTCTCCAGAAATAAATCTGCAGGGCCCTAATCTTGAACTTCCCAGCCTCCAGAATTGTGAGAGATAAATTTCCATTATTTAAAAAGTAATAGGCAGGGTAGTGCCTATGGTTCAAGGAGTAGGGTGCTGGCCTCATATGTTGGGGTGGGGGGAGAGATGGCAGGCTTATGCCTGTAATCCTCACACTCTGGGAGGCCAAGGTAGGTGGATTGCTTGAGCTCAGGAGTTGGGAACCAGCCTGAGCAAGAGCGAAACCCTGTCTCTACAGAAGTAGAAACAAAATAAAACAAAACAAAATGAGCTGCGTGTTGTGGTGGGTGTATGTAGTCTCAGCTACTCAGAGAGGCTGAGGCAAGAAGACCATTTGAGTCCAAGAATTTGAGTTGCTGTGAGCTATGATGATGCCATGTGCTCTACCCAGGGTGACAGAATGAGACTTTGTCTTAAAAAAAAAAAGTAACCAGTTTGTGGTATTCTGTTATAGCAACACAAATGGAGTAAAGTGGCCTCTATAGCAGAAAGAAGATGGCAGGGCTCCAGCCCCTCTCTCATGAGAGCTGAAGACAGCTCACCCTCACAATGGCCTGTGGAGTAAGGTAGAGATGAGCTCTTCCAAGTGGAGTTCCCACACCTACATCAAGGGATTCCACCTCTAGAGAGGGTCACATTTATTTCTTGTCTGAGACATCTGTGTCTGGATACCTCAACATGTTCAAAACCACATGCATTATCCTCCCACACTCTCTCTTAAATGCCCCAGGCCTGAAAGCACTTCCCTTTATATAGTTGACCTTGGCTTACCAGGCTACCATTGTCCCCAGGTGCCTAAACTCAAAATCTGTGGTACAACTTTGACTTGTCCCTCACTCCCACATGGATAGCTCTCAGCCATTCTCTCTCTTAAATACCAGGAAGTGCTCCTCCCTCCACCCTCCAGGCTACTGCCGACCCTAGTGTTCTGTCACTTGGGCTGTGTGTGTATATAAACTCATGTTAATGCCCATGTGCCATTTCTGGATTGCTTAATGAGAGCAGGCTCCATGCTGAGCCCTTTATATACACTACCATGTTCAAATGTCGTAACAACTCAGAGACAAGTGTTATTAGCCAGCTCCAGAGTGAAACTGAAGTTCAGAGGAGAGCAGGAGAGGCTAAGTAATGTGCCCACAGTGAAAGCTTTGCAGGGGCAGAGTCAAGATGCAATAACACTCAACCCTGCCAGCTGAGCTAGATATCCATGACTTTAACCCCTTCCTGTATTTCCTGTCATGATTACAACACATTTCTAAGTTTTCTTGCCTCTCCGTAATGACTTCAGAATCATTTCTCTAAAACACATACCTAACCAGTTGTGCCATTTCCTCTGCTTAAAAACTTCTATAGGCTCTCCACTGCCTAACATGGCACAAGTTGAAACTTCTTTTCCTGATAATCAAGGCCATTTAAAAACTAATCTTTCTACACTTTTGGCCTTGTTTCAATCACTTCTAACAAATCTTTAAACATACTGTTTTTTACTTCCATGATTTTGCACATACTTATGTGTATGTGCCTTTATCTGCCTGGCAAATTCCTACATGCTGCAAGATCTACCTCAAACATAGGTCTAGTCAAAAGGCATTTATGGTGAAACAAATAAGAACATTGGTTGCCTGAGGAGAGGAGTGGCAGGGACTGACTAGGAAGGAAGAAGGAACTTCCTGGGACAATAATGTCCTCAGGAAGGTATTTGTTGGGGGGACTCATCAAATGATACACTTAAGATTTTTTTTTTTTAAATGATACACTTAAGATTTTTGCACTTCATTGCAAACTTTACTGCAAATGAAAAAGTATCCAACTCTAGTTAGTAATATGTACGCTGCAGTGCTTAGGGGTAAAGAGTATTGATGACTGCAATGTTCTGTGAAATGTATTTTAAAAGCCAGATTAATGGATAAAGAATGAACATATAATAAACATGAATGTACGTGGTGAGTGTGTGGTTGCCGACTGTAAAATTTCTTCGGGTCTCCTACGTGTTTGGGAGCTGATGAGGTAATTCAGGTTCCCTTCATTAACTGAATTAGTGCCCATATAAAACGAGGCCCCTGAGAGTTGCCCTGTCCTTTCCACTATGCTGAGGACACAGAAAGAAGGCACCATCTATCAAACAGAAGAGGGCGCTCACCAGACACGGAAGCTGCCATCACCTTCATCTGGCACTTCCCAGCCGCAAGTGAGAAATAAATTTCTGCTATTTATAAACTACCTGGTTTATAGCGTTTTGTTAGAACAGAGAGAATAATGGACTAAGACTGACCAAGACACCGACCACATGGGCTAAAGACCACTCCTTGTATTCTACACGATTTCCCGGCCTCTGACGGGACTGGGGCATAGAAAGGAGGGAGATCAAGTAGAACTTCTTAGGGCAAAACCCAAAGGTGACCCCTGAACCTTAAAGGGGATGAGAGGGGAGGAGTGAAGTGAGCGCCCCTGGACCTGGGGAAATTCTAGGAAAGGGAGGTAAGGATGATCACCAGGACCTAGAAAAGAAGAGATATAAGGATAGGGGTGACAGTGACAGGACTCAACAACATCAGGAGGCCCTGACACCCACCTTGTGTTTGGAAGGGTCCCAAGCTAGAAAGGTTGGATGGGTGGGAAGGCTCAAGGCAAAGAGCAGGGGACTCGGGATATGAGGGTGGGGGAGAAAAAAAGAGGGATAGCAAGAGGAATTTAGGGGAATCCGTGAGCCACTGAGGGATGGGGAGGCCTTGAAGGTCAAATCCTGGACTCTGATGGTCCAAGCCCAGAGAAGGGCAATGAAAGTAAGGGCCCTAACCGGTGAATGGGGCGATGGGGGCTCCACTCTGGGCCAAGGAGACGCCTGGGCAGGATTCTCCCCTCAACTCAGCAACCCGGTGCCCATTCTCCCTTCCAAACTCCACTCTATTTTTCCAGACCGGGGCCAGATATCCCGGACGCTGCCGCTGCCGCCGCCGCCGCCCTAAGCCAGCGCAGACAAAGACCAAAGCAAAAAAGCTTCAAGCAGGCGAGGAAAGGTGCTAGCCAATCAGAGGGTGAAGGTGAACGTGGTGTTTAGAAACGCAGCCAATGAAAGAGCAGGGTGCTGGCTGAGGTATCCTAAATCACCCGGCAGAAACTCGGAAGCAACGTGAGTTTCCTGGCCAATCAGAGCTGAAGGTGACAGCATGTTACGTTGCGCAGCAAGGACTCTAATCAAGAGCCGCTGGAGTTCCCAGCAAATCAGAAGGTTGGCTTCCCCCGACGCAGAAAATGATTGGTACCTTTTCGGAACTTGTCTGTCAATTTTAGAGGTGAGGAAAAGACATCTTTGGCAACACAAACCCCGCCCACTCTCGGCGCAGAGAGAGGGAAGGGCGGAAGGGGGGAGCTTAAAAGGGTAAGTATGGCAGGACCCGTAACTCAGTGGGTGAAGCGCCGGCCACATACACAGAGGCTGGCTGGTTCGACCCAGCCCAGGCCAGCTAAAACAGCAATGATGACTGCAACAACAACAACAACAAGAACACAGCCTCCCAGAATCGCTTAAGCTCAAGAGTTTGAAGTTGCTGTGAGCTGTGATGCATTCTCCCCAGGGCGATAGCTTGAGACTCTGTCTCAAAAAAATAAGTAAATAAGGGCGGTGCCTGTGGCTCAAAGAAGTAGGGCGCCGGCCTATATGCGGGAGGTGGCGGGTTCAAACCCAGCCCCGGCCAAAAAAAAAAAAAAAACCGCAAAATAAATACAACAAAAAATAGCCGGGCGGTGTGGGCGGGCACCTGTAGTGCCAGCTACGGTGGGAGGCAGAGGCAGGAGAATTGCTTGAGCCCAGGAGTTGGAGGTTGCTGCGAGATGTGATGCCACGGTAGTCAACCCAGGACTACAGCTTGAGGATCTGTCTCAAAAAAAAAAAAAAAAAAGAAAGAAAGAGGGCGGCACCTGTGGCTCAAAGGAGTAGGGCGCTGGCCCCATATGCCTGAGGTGGTGAATTCAAGCCCAGCCCTGGCCAAAAACTGCAAAAAAAAAAAAAAAAAGAAAAGAAAGAAAGAAAGAAAAGAAAATGTACCATTTATGTCTCATCCGTCTTCCTGCATCTGTCTTGTCCCCAGAGCACAGGCTAGAACCCAGCACGTAGCAGGCACTAAATAACTATTTCTTAAATGACTGGATATAAGAAAGATAATGCTTCTCAATAACATACTGCCATGACTGGCTCAGCGCCTGTAGCACAGTGGTTACGGTGCCAGTCACACACACATGGGCTGGAGGGTTCACCACACCGGGCCCAGGGCCAGCTAAACAACAATGACAACTGCAACAACAACAACAATATTAATAGCCGGGCGCTGTGGCGGGCGCCTGTAGTCCTAGCTACTTGGGAGGCTGAGGCAGGAGAATGCTTAAGCCCAAGAATTTGAGTTTACTGTGAACTGTGACACCACGGCACTCTACTGAGGGTGACATAGTGAGACTCTATCTCACACACACACAAAAAAAATACCATGACTACCAACAACAGTAAGAAAATCTTATTTACTCAGGCTAGTTGCAGTACAGCTCTGTGTCTACTACTTACACCTGTGATATCACAAAAACCTGGACGGTAATATTAGCCCCATTTCTCAGATGGAGAAACTGAGGAATAGACTAGCCCGACCTAGGGTCACAACTCCAGTCAGAGACAGGGCAGAGTGGAATTGAGGGGGGCAGGGGAGAGAGTGAGAGAGAAAGAGAAAGAAGGTGACAGTAAACTTCTGGATCTCAGAGAGTAAAGAGCCCACGGGTCTGAGGGAGGAGGGTCCGGGTATTGGGAAGGTGATGGGTATGTGCTCAATAACGCCGGTTTAAGGCTTAAGCCCTAAGCCCATCCGGGCTTCCGAACCCTACGCTTCTTCTCGGCGGCTCCACGCACTCGCTGAACACGCCCCGTTTCCGATCTGGCAAGCCCCGCCCCCTGTCTCCCTCGGTCCTGCGGCTACTTTCCAGGGGCCTGGAAGGTTCTGGGGAAGTTACTAGAAGAGATCTTAGGGACCCCTTAAAGATGGAACAGCTGAAGGATGGGGCTGGGCCAGAAGGGTGAGAAAAACAAAGACCTCCTGAGAGGGCGACAGAGACCCAACCAGAGGAGGGGGACAAGATCCAGAGAGAGAGTATCAGAAAAAAAAAAAAAATGTAGCTCAGGTATCATTATGTAGAAACAGAATCTTAGAGGATCTTGGTGACAGAGTTGAGTGAGATACTTAGAAATAGGGAGAGAACTAGAAACAGATACTCATTGGTCAAACAGAGAAATTTCTAAAAATGAACCAGTAGGCTAGGGGCCCGTAGCACAGTGGTTGTGGCGCTAGCCACATACACCTAGGCTGGTGGATTTGAACCCAGCCTGGGCCAGCTAAACAACAATGACAACTGCAACAAAAAATAGCCAGGTGTTGTGGTGGGCGCCTGTAGTACCAGCTACTAGGGAGGCTGAAGCAAGAGAATCGCTTGAGCCCAAGAGTTTGAGGTTGCTGTGAGCTGTGACTCCAGAGCACTCTACCAAGGGCAACATAGTGAGACTCTGTCTAAAAAAAAAAAAAAAAAAAAAAAGTAAGTAAGTAAATAAATAAATATGAACCAGGAGACTTGAAGATGCCAGAGACAGCCATAGGGGCAGAGGAATAATAACTGTCTACAGTTTTTGAGCACTTACCAGTCCCAGCACTGTTATACGTACCATTGATACCACTGAAAGCCATGTTTGGATTCGAAAAAGGTTCAGGATGGGAAAATGACTTCCCAAAGACAGCAGGAATTGAACCTGACTTCTCTCTGATACTGAAGTTCATGGCAGAGTTGTCTGTCTCTCTGTAAAGAGACATGGGTGAAAATAGAGAAAGACAGGGAATGAGTGAGGAAGTCAGAGATGGAAAGGCTGAGGATGGAGAGAGAGGACTCCTGGCAGAAGCACAGGGCAGCCAGCAGCAATAAAGAGAGAAATATGGTAAGACCCACTGACCTGTCTTTCTGTCATTATAGGAACAACCTGACCCTGCCATCAGCTGGGACTGAGTCGTGGCCCTCTGCACCCATCCCAGCCTTGCCAGGCTCGCACCTGAGCACCCCAGATCCTGCCCACCTGGGGCTTCCTGAGAGCCTAGCCTCTGTTACTGTCCCAGTCCGGCTGGACACCCTCTCCTGCCTCCTGCACAGCGCCCTGCTGGGGGCTTACAACCTTCAGCAGTCCATGCCCTCCTGCCCCTGCTGCCCCCATGCGTGGCACACCCAACCGGGCACAGCCCGGAGGCCTCCCAGAGGACGTGGGGGGTGGGAAGTCCGACGTAGGCTAGGCTGTGGCCAGGGCCAGCAGCGATGGGGGCCTGGGAGAGCTGAACAGTGGGATAGGGGCTGGGCAGAGACCCCTGGGGCTGGCCCCAGGAACCCACCCACCATGCCACTGACACCGCCTGCCCAGGATGGGAAGAAGGAAGCCCAAGGTCTGGAACCACCCCTGGACACGCCACCTGCCTCAGAAGACTGGGAGACAGAGTACTAGGATGCTGGAGGACCCAGCACCCGGACTCCAGTTACCCAGGGAATTTTCCTGGAGCCCATAGTGACCTTAGTCCTGTCCAAGATTCCCCAAAAAACATCCCTTTCCCATCCTTGCCCTCATCCCCAAACCATGGCCTCACAAGTAGGTCCTTTGACTCACCTGTAAGCCTGACCTCAGGATCTCAAGCCAGGAAAAATCCCTGAGCCTCACACCCATGCCCAAACCCAGGCCTGTCCCCCTCATAGCCTCAACCCAGTCTCAGTGCCACTCCCAGCTACAACTACGATCCTGATCTCATTCTTGACCCCCAACCTTGTTCCTAACCCCAAAGCCACTGCCTTCTGCCTGTCCAGCCTAGCCCCATTCCGCTCTTAGCACCAAATCCCAAGCCCGTTCACCCCATCCTAGCCTCAGCCCTACCCAGTCCTCGTCTTTAACTTCTCCTAGACTTCAGCCTCATATAGCCCATCCTCAACCCCCTTCCTATCCCAATCCCTGTGTGGCATCTCATGATGCCACCCCACAACCCCATTGGCCCAATGTGTCCAGATGCCTGTAGCACCTCCCCTTATTTCCTGCTCTTCAGGCGAGGAGCCTGGTTCTACAATAAATGCTGGCTGTACTTCTATCTCCTGTGTCTGTGTGTGCTTACATGGTAGGGCTTGTGAGCAAGGCTTGCGCAAAGGTGTAGGATCTAGGGAGGGTCACAGAGGGAGGTCAGGGAGCCAGGGGCTGGGGGCAGGGAGCCACCAGATCCCTGCTTCAGCGAATTCCACTGAGGGCCTCTGCCACCGCTGCACTTCTGCTTGCTGGAAGCTGCTGGGCCGCAGGGCCATTGTTTGGGGAGGCTTAAGGGATTTGGGGGACCCAAGGGGCAGAGAGGCTGGCAGCCTGGCTCAGCTCAGTCTGCACAGAGGGGCTGAGACAGAAGGAGGGCTTGGGGCAGGCTCTACTACTCAGGTAGGCACCAGGCATGGGACCTGCAGTCCCCCATTCCCTAGGGCCCTGGGGTCTAGGCTCCTTCCAGCTCCTCCTTCCTCTGCCAGGGACCTGGTGGTCCAGCCTCTAGTCCCCTCCTCACCTAGGATTCAGGAATCCAGGACCATTCTTTGCTCAGAACCTAGAAGTTCAACTTCCCAGGCCTTCCTCTCTTAGACCCAGGGGTCCGGGCCTCCAGGCCCTCTCCCCAGGACCTAGGGGTTCAGGAGTTCAACTCTGTCTCCCAGGAACCAGGTGTCCCACTCCACCAGCCCCTTCCTCTCCCAGGACCCAGGAATCTAGCTCCCAACCTTGTCTCTCCCCTTTCCCACAGATCACCATGTACAGCTTCATGGGTGGTGGCCTCTTCTGTGCCTGGGTGGGGACCATTCTCCTGGTGGTGGCCACGGCAACAGACCACTGGATGCAGTACCGGCTGTCGGGGTCCTTTGCCCACCAGGGCCTGTGGCGGTACTGCCTGGGCAGCAAGTGCTACCTGCAGACAGAGAGCATCGGTGAGCCCCACGGGTCTAGGCTGGGCCTGGGGCCAGAGCCCCACGGGTCTAGGCTGGGCAGAGCCTCAGGGCCCAAGGGTCACCTGTAGCCCAGACGTAAAGCCCTGTGGCTTAGAGAGGGAAAGGGACCAACCAGTCTGAGGTCACTCAGCGTGGGAGGGGCAGAACTGAGATCTCAGAGTTGTTTTCTAGTTGCAATTACAGGGTGTACTGCTTTAGAGGTTAGGTTGAGAGAGGTGGCATTTCCTGGCACACAGGAGGTGTCAGGCATAGCAGTTGGGGCTGGACCGCTACAGCAGCATTTTCTAAATATCTACCGTGGACCAGGAGTTATATTAGGTACTGGGACATACAGAGGCAATTTGAGCCCTGAGTTTGCTAAATATGGGATGAAGTATATTTTTATTACTTAACTATGTGCAAGTCGGGTGGCACCTGTGGCTCAGTGGGTAGGGCGCCGGCCCCATACACCGAGGGTGGCAGGTTCAAACCCGGCCCCAGACAAACTGCAACAAAAAATAGCCGGGCATTGTGGTGGGCGCCTGTGGTCCCAGCTACTAGGGAGGCTGAGGCAAGAGAATCGCCTAAGCCCAGGAGTTGGAGGTTGCTGTGAGCTGTGACTCCACGGCACTCTACCAAGGGCTACAAAATGAGACTCTGTCTCTACAAAAAACAAAAAAAACCCTATGTGTCAAGACATGTTATATGCATATATATAGAAAGAGAAACACATAGTGATATATAGTATATTACATGATACATATCATATATATTAAAAAATTAATAACATATATATTATGCATAATATATCATATTACACTAAATATTACATGATGAATTAATAATAATACATAACATTGTGTGTTATATCTCACACTAAATATTACAGAATAAATTAATATATAATATAGTATTTATAACATATTCTATTATACTATATATTGTATAATAAATTAACATGTGTAATGTATTATATAACACACATATAATACATTAATAAATTAATAATATATGATATTGACCAGGCATGGTGGCTCATACCTGTAATCCTAGCACTCTGGGAGGCCGAGGCAGGAAGATTGCTTGAGCTCAGTAGTTTAAGATCAGCCTAAGCAGGAGGGAGACTCTGTCTTTACTATGAATAAAAAATACATATAATATATTGCATATTACTACTACTAGTAGTAATAACAATAAGATGTGACATTTATTGTGTGCTTACCATGCCTTATATGCATTCTAAGCACTTTACATTAATTAATTCTATTCCATCTTTCAACAACACTAAGAGGGCAGTTCGAAGAAGAGAACATGAGATTTGATTTCGAAATTCAAACATTCTCTTGAGGGGGTTAAGAAGAGCTACTCCCCCTCACTGAGCTTTGGGTATGACAGGCATATGCAGGGGGCCTCCCCAGCCCCATCCCACTGAACCAGCCCCAAGAGAGGAGGTACGATACTCATTTACTGGGGCAGTAGAATGAGGCAGAGAGAAGTAAAAAGGCTTGTCATGGGCAGACCCCGGACGCCTGACTTCACCCATTCTTCTCAGTTCCAGCAGTCTCATTTGTGACATTTCTACCATTTCTCCTGTTTCAAACTGAGAATGCCCTAAGGGACAGATCAGTTCCATATCTTATCTCTGCTGAGGGTGAGGGAGAGAGAGGGAGGCTTGGTAAAGATCTTTGATTCATTCAACATGCTTGGGACCACACAAAAAATGAACACCTCAGGGACATACCTCACCCTTGGTTATTTGTCAAAACAGCTGGCTTAACTTGCTCATCAACTGTGGCTTGCTCACCAAAATTAAAGCAGGATTCCTTAGCTTGATTGTCAGGGGGAAGCCCAACCGCCAATGTGTTTTGTTGGGACTTCCCAGTGTTTTTAAAGTTTCTGAATGAGTTGCCAATATTTAAAAATCAGGAGATTTGAAGCTCTTTTTGAAAAAAATATCCAGCCAAGCATGTTGGCTCATGCTTGTAATTCTAGCATTTTAGGAGGCTAAGGTGGGAGGATTGCTTAATGCTATGAGTTCAAGACTAGCCTGAGCAAGAGAGAGATCGGAAAAGGAAGGAAGGAAGGAAGGATTGTGTATGGTATTGCATACCTGTAATCTTAGCACTCCGGGAGATCAAGAAGGGAGGATTGCTTGAGCTCAGGAGCTAAGACCAGCCTGAACAAGAGCAAGACCTGACTCTATTAAAAATAGAAAAATCGGCTCGGCGCCTGTGGCTCATGTGGCTAAGGCGCCAGCCACATACACCTGAGCTGGCAGGTTCGAATCCAGCCCTGGCCCACCAAACAATGATTGCTGCAACCAAAAAAATAGCCAGGCATTGTGGTGGGTGCCTCTAGTCCCAGCTACTTGGGAGGCGGGGGCAGGAGGATTGCTTGAGCCTAGGAGTTGGAGGTTACTGTGAGCTGTGATGCCACAGCACTCTACCCATGGTGACAGCTGGAGGTTCTGTCTCAAAAACAAACAAATAAATAAATAAACAATAAAAACAGAAAAATTCGGGGGCTGCGCCTGTGGCTCAAGGAGTAGGGCACCAGCCCCATAACCGGAGGTGGCAGGTTCAAACCCGGCCCTGGCCAAAAAAAAAAAGAAAAATTAGAAAAATTAGCTGGGTATTGTGGTGGGCACCTGTAGTCCCAACTACTTAGAGAGTCTGAGTCGGGAGGATCGCTTGAGCCCAGCAGTTTGAAGTTGCTGTGAGCTATGATGATGCCATTATATTGTATCTAGCCTGGGTGATAGAGTGAGACCTTGCTTTAAAAAAAAAAAAAAGCCAGCCCAGAGGCCTTTAATCCTAGCACTCTGGGACGCTGATTCTCAGGGGGAGGATTGCTTGAGCTCAAAAGTTCAAGACCAGCCTGGGCCAGACTGAATCCCCTCTCTTAAAAAAGAGAAAAAAATAGCTGGGCATTGTGGCAGGTGCCTGTAGTTCCAGCTACTCAGGAAGCTGAGAAGGCTCAGGAGGTCAGGAGGTCAGGAGGCTCTTTTTTTTTTTTTTTTTTGAGAATTTTTTTTTTTTCTGTAATCTTAGTCACCCCCAGTAGAGTGATGTGATGTCATAGCTCACAGCAACCTCCAACTCCTGTTCTCAAGCGATTCTCTTGCCTCAGCCTCTCAAGTAACTAGGACTATAGGCATTTTTAGAGATGAGGTCTCGCTCTGGCTTAGGCTGGTCTCCAACCTGTAAGCTCAGGCAATCCATCCGCCTTAGTCTCCCAGAGTGCTAGGATTACAGGCATGAGCCACCAAGCTGTCTCTAAAAAAAAAAAAAACAAAACACACACACAAAAAAAACCCTGGGCATTGTGGTGGGTGCCTGTGGTGCCCGCTACTTGAGAGGCGAGAGGATCACTTGAGCCAAGAGTTTGAGGTTGCTGTGAAATATGATGCCACAGAATTTACTGAGGGTGACCAAGGTGTGTGTGTGTGTGGGGGAGGGGGGGTTGGCACCTGTGGCTCAAAGGAGTAGGGCACTGGCCCCATATACTGGAGGTGGTGGGTTCAAACCCAGCCCTGGCCAAAAAAAAAAAAAAAAAGAAGAAGAAGAAATACAAACGGGGTGGCTTAAACAACAGAAATGTTTTGTTTCACAGCTATGGAGGCCAGAAGTCCAATATCAAGGTGCTGGCAGGATTGATTCCTTTTGAGGGCTGCGAGGGAAAATCTTTCTTTCGTGTCTGTCCCTCCCCCAACTTCTGGTGATTTGCTGACAACCTTCAGTGTTCCTTGGCTTGAAGGTGCATCACTTCTATTTCTACCTTCATTTCAGAGCTTCCTCTTTCAGTGTGTGTGTCTATGTCCACATTTCCTCCTTCTACATAAAGACAACAGTCCCTGGATTAGAAACCTACTCTACTAGCTGGACATTGTGGTGGGCGCCTGTAGTCCCAGCTACTCTGGAAGCTGAGGCAAGAGAATCACCGAAGCCCAAGAGCTGAGAGGTTGCTGTGAGCTGTGACACCACAGCACTCTACCATGGACGACAAAGTGAGACTGTCTCTAAAAAAAAAATAAAAAAGAAAAGAGAGAGAGAAAAAAAAAAAAAAGAAACCCACCCTACCGCAGCACTTCACCAATAACATCTACACTAACCCTATTTCCAAATAATGTACCATTCTGAGGCCTTGGGGGTTACAACTTCAACACACAAATTTGGAGGACAAAGGCACATAATTTGACCTGTAATAACATCCATGGGGAAACAGTCAGGAATTTCTCTCAGCCTCGCCCAAAACACTGCATTTTGCAAAGATTCTAGGCTTTTTACTTTTCTTTTTTCTTGTCTCTCTCTCTCTCTTTTTTTTTTTTTTTTTTGAGACAGAGTTTCACTCTGTCACCTTGGGTAGAGTGCTGTGGTATCATGACTCACATGGCTCACAGCAACCTCAAATTTCTAGGCTCAAGTGATCATCTTGCCTCAGCTTCCTGAATAGGTGGGACTACAAGCACCTACCACAATGCCTGGCTAGTTTTTCTACTTTTAGTAGAGACTGGGTCTCACTCTTGTTCAGTCTGGCTTTTTACTTTTCCATAGGAGCATCCAAGTTCTGTCTGAGGAGTCCAATTATCCTGGGTGCTCCAAGAGACCAGGAGAGCCAAACAGTTAAGAGTGTGGGTGTTTGAGTTAGAGTTTCAACTCTGCCCTGCTTCTAATTATGGCACCTCGGGCAAGTCACTTTACTTTTCTGAGCCCCAGTTTCATCACCTATAAAATATGAGTTAAAATAGTACTTAAGTTTGAGACTAGCCTGAACAAGAGGGCGACCCTGTGTCTACTACAAATAGAGAAACAGAGGCAAGAAGATCACTTGAGCCCAAGAGTTGGAGGTTTCTGTGAGCTATGATGATGCCATGGCACTCTTCCCAGGGCAAAAGCTTGAGACTCTGTCTCAAAAAAAAAAAAAAATTTAAAAAAAAAAATAAATAAATAATAAAATAGTATTTAGAGCATAGGGCTGGTATAAGAAATAAATAAGATCCTATTTGGGAGATAAGCCTGGCACATAGGTGGCAGTTGCTAAGTGGAGGATGAGATACTGATTCTTATTCCCATACCATCTTGTTTTTTCCTTCTTTTTTTTAAGAATTTTTTTTTTTGTTGTTGTTGTTGTTGCAGTTTGGTCAGGGCTGGGTTTGAACCCACCACCTTCAGTATATGGGGTTGGCGCCCTACTCACTGAGCCATAGGCACAGCCCCCCCACCCCCTTTTTTTTTTTGGAGACAGAGTCTCAAGCTGTCACCCTGGGTAGAGTGACATGGCATCATAGCTCACAGCAACCTCAAACTCCTGGGCTTAAGTGATTCTCTTGCCTCAGCCTCCCAAATAGCTGGGACTACAGGCGCCCGCCACAATGCCCGCTATCTTTTCTTTCTTTTTTCATTTTTTTTTTTTTTGTCTACTGTGTTTCATATTGAAATTATTAAAAATCTAAATTTTTTTTCCAGTTCTCTCATAGGCACACCAATATCAAAATCTCTGCCTTATCACTGCACTACCACCTTCTATGTATTCCTCCCTCAGACAGGGGTCACGCCTGCTTCTGGTTAGTTCAAAGAGGCTTTAGAAAGTAAGCGATAGCAGTTTTTGAGTGTACAAAGATATTTACAAACTTTCCAGAGATCCAGAAGCACAATAACTATAAATCTTTTATTCACCTTTAGATCAACGCTGCACAAATATTCCCTTCCTAACACCAGGAGATCGGTGAGGGAAGAGGGGTGTGGTGTGGGGGAGGAGCAGGGAGGGTGCCATGTAAGATTAATAGGCTCATTCTGCACAAAGGTCCTCCCATGTGGTAGTTCCATTATTTTATAAAGCATGAAGGTCCAATGTCTGAGTGTAACCATTTTTTTACAGAATCAAAATGGCATGGGGATTTTGTATGCCATTCCATTGGTTTGTGACTAGACTCATTCAATTATTGCTTTAGGAATTGCTGAGAAGTAGAGGTTATTTATTTATTATTTTTTTTTAGACAGAGTCTCAAGCTGTCACCCTGCATAGAGTGCTGTGGCATCACAGCTCACAGCAACCTCAAACTCTTGGGCTCAAGTAATCCTTTTTTTTTTTTTTTTTTAATTGTGCCTGGCTACCTTTTTGTTGGTTGTAGTTGTCATTGTTTGGTGGGCCATGCTGGATTCGAATCCGCCAGCTCTGGTGTATGTGGCTGGCACCCTAGCTGCTTGAGCTACATGCGCTGAGCCATCCCACAGCATCTTGTAAGGGTCCGTACTGTATGGAGCACAGAAGAGTGGTCCACTGCTCACCATCCCTTCATCCAACATGTTTACTGAGCACCTATTATGTGTCAGAAGCTGGGTGCTGGGGATACAGCAACGAAAGAGGTTCAAAGGGCCTTGTCCTCACAAAGCTGAGAATTTAGAGGGAAGAGACAGACATTTTAAGTAAATTAAAAACAAACAGGACGTTTTCAGATATAAGTGGTATGAAGGAAATGAAAGAGAACAGTGCATGAGAGGATAGTGATAACCAGGAGGATATAAGGAATCAGCATTCATTTATTAATTAATTTATTCATTCAACAAACATTCTTCCCAGTGGTTCTCAACCTTCCTAATGCCATGGCCCTTTAACACATTTCCTGTGGGTCGTTACCTACAGGTTGAGAACAGCTGTTCTAGGCGAATGTGCAAACCAAACCTGTGGTAGGGATGTTCATGAGACTCTGTCCTCAGGGGGCGATCAGGCTGGGGTGAAAGAGAATCACGACCCCAAGTAAGTGAGGGGAGATGATGATGCCTGTGGGGTAGAGTGATACTTCCTAGAGGTGGGGTCTTGGGGGATGGACTTTGAAGGATGAGTAGGAGTTTGCCAGGTGAAGAGGAAGGCATTTGCAAAGATGTGAGGGAGGAACTGGGTCAAAGATATCAAGAAGGCCAAAGCATTTTCATCCCAGAAGCAGCAGCTTCCTTCACTGAGAGCAGGGGAGGCATGGACGTGACTGTGGGGTGCTCTCACAGCATACTGGAATGCCACCCGCGCCTTCATGATCCTGTCTGCCCTGTGCGCCACCTCTGGCATCATCATGGGCATCCTGGCCTTCGCTCAGCAGCCTACCTTCACTCGCCTGTCCCGGCCCTTCTCTGCCGGCATCATGTTCTTTGCCTCAAGTGAGTGGGCCCACCCTTCCCACCCTCCCCTGCCCCTCTTCACTCCTATCTCCAACTCCATCCACCCAACCCCTACTCTCACTCCCTAAGCCTCCTCACTTTCAATTCCATCCCCATTCCCCAAACCAACCTGATAACTATTTCTAGTCCCAGCCTATTCTGACACCAGCTGGTGGACTACAGTTTAATTCTGGCCCTAACACTCCCCTCCCACACTTCTGCAATTAATGTCAGACTCCACAGGATAAGGGCATAGTCCCCAGTAAGACTGCCCCCATCTCAGACACAAGCTACAAGTGGGGTCTCTGGGCCACTCACAGTTTTGATCAACTGGCTACAAATTTAGGGGTTTCTAAGACTCACCCAAGTTCAAGAATTTGCTGGAACAATTCATAGAATTCATAGAACTCAGGAAAGTGCTATACTTGCAATCATAATTTTATTACAGAGAGCACAACTTGGGACCAGGCAAATAAATGGGGAGATCCTTGGGAGGGCCTCAAGCACAGAACTTCCATGTCTTCTCCCTGTGGAACTAGGGGCCACCCTCTCGGCACATAAATGTGTTCACCAACAGGAAGCTCCATGAGCTTCTGTGTCCAGAGTTTTTATAGGAGTTTCATCAGTATCGTAGGTAGAATTGATCAAATCATTGGCTACTGACTGAACTCCAGCTTCCCTCTGCTCCCCCAAGATTGAGGTTGGGTAGATATCAAGTAGCTCGAAGCCTCAACCCTCTCATCACATGGCAGGTTTTTCTGGTGGCTAGTCCTTACCCCGAGTCACCTCATCTCCTGAGCATGAACTCAGGTGTGGTCCAAGAGCTCAAGAACAACAAAGATACTCCTATCATACAGGAAATTCCAAGCATTTAGAGTCTCCCAGGAACCGGTGACAATGACCATTCAAACTCTTTATTGTAGAGCACAACCCTGCCCCATCCTCACCCAACCTTACCCCATAATCATCTTTACTCCCACTTCCAACTCAACACCCTGCTTTCTCCTCCCCGTTCCCCACCTCCACTCATCCAACTCCTACCCCTTTTCCTAATCTCACCCCAATACTCCATCCCTGTATCCACCCACACCCTCCCACCTTCTCTCCCCAGCCCTTTTTGTCTTATTGGCCTTGGCCATTTACACTGGAGTTACAGTCAGCTTCCTGGGCCGCCGCTTTGGGGACTGGCGCTTTTCCTGGTCTTACATCCTGGGCTGGGTAGCCCTGCTTATGACCTTCTTTGCAGGTACTGGGGCTGAGGGAAGTTCAGTGTCCCAGGGCAGGGTAGGCAGCATTTCAAAGGGGGGATCCTATTGGGTGTACCATATGGATCCCATAGCACTGGAGTGGGAGGCAGACCCCAGGCCTGAGGAGGCCGGTTACGTGGCACCTAGGGAGAAAGGGGGTGTGGTGCAGGGGTCTCTTGGTGGGGGAGAGGCTCTGGGGAACCAATTTTGATCTCTTCTCGTGCAGGGATTTTCTACATGTGTAGCTACCGGATGCATGAATGCCGGCGCCTGTCTACTCCTCGCTGAGCCCTGATAAATCCCCCAACTTCATCTGGAAGTTAAAATGAGGTCACTGGAGAGGAGGGGGAGGGTCTAGAAGCCTGAAATCCTGGTTTCTGGGGGCATGAGGGGGCTCGGTCCTGGACACTAGGTGGGGGCCCCTGACTCCTGTGTCCTAAGCGTGAAGCTAAGAAGAATGAGGACTGGCAGGAGGAAGTTGAGGAGATCCTAAGTCTCCATCTGCCAGACAAGTTGTTAGAAAAATGAAATATCCATTAGAGCAATGTTTTGGTGTCAAATAAAACTGATGTGAAACTACTAAAGGATGAATCTTTGAGGGATTGGGGTGAGGAGGGAGAGGTGTGAATATGGGGAGGGGTGCTGTATTTTGGAGGCCCAACCTTTCTAGTTCCAGGAGGGATGAGAACAGAAATTAACAATCACAGAGCCCCTACCCAGGAGTTAACCAAAGTTCACCTTCCAGGAGACTGATGCCTAGGATCACAAGATACATGAAAAGATCTCTGAAGAAAAAAAAAAGTCCTACCCCACCCCCCACCATCTCCACTTGGCCCTCCTTAACCTCCTCTCCCCTCCCAGAATGGGCCCCTGCAGCTAGAAGCCTCAGAGCTTCACAGCCTTTACTTCCTGCACCTGCCATTTCATGCACCACTCACAACCATGACCTTCTCTTCATTCATTCATTATCAGGGCATTCAATATACTGATGCAGCTGCTGAGATTTACTAATGTCTATCAAAATAAGACTTTTTGCAAAGTTGATTATAATGATAAGGATATTTATTACAGCTTATGCTAGTGACTTATGTTAATAGAGGCTTATTCTCTAAAATACTATTTATTGGGGTCTCCTCAAATAACAATTATACTATTATTATTGAGGTTTTCTCTAATAATAAATAATAGAGATTTTAACAATAATGGCAATTGGATCCTTCCCTAATAATTTATCAAGGTCTACTTTATTATTATTATTATTTTTTATTTTGAGACAGAGTCTCATTATGTCGCCCTCGGTAGACTGCCATGGCGTCACAGCTCACAGCAACCTCACACTCCTGGGTTTAAGCGATTCTCTTGCTTCAGCTTCACAAGTAGCTGGGACTACAGGCGCCTGCCACAATGCCCAGCTATTTTTTGGTTGCAATTGTCATTGTTGTTTAGCAGGCCCAGGCTGACCTCGACCCTGCCACCTTCAGTGTATGTGGCCAGCGCCCTACTCACTGAGCCATGGGTGCCGAGCCGAGGCCTATTTATATAGAAGTATTTACAATGGCTAATTGCAGTAATCATACTTACAGGTGCTCACTGCAGCTATAATAATGATATAACTCCAGACTCACAACCTCAACTTACTCGACATTTCCACCTGAAAATAAGATAAATCTCAAATTTCAAGTCTAAACTTAAGTTTCCTATCTCTCTTGCACACACACCCAAGTGCTGTTCCCACAGTCTGCCCCAATTTAGGAAATGACACCTCCATTTTTATCCAGCCGCTCAAGCCAGTAACTCTATAATCATCCTCAGCTTCTTTCGCTCATATCCAACATCTGATTTATCAGCAAATAGTGTTGGCACTACATTAAAGATATATCCAGAATTTGATGACTCCTTGCTCATCCAGTCATTGCTCACATGACTTGGTGAGCAGCCTCCTAAGTAGCCTCCCTGCTTCTCCAGATCCCGGCACTACGTACCCAGAGAGAGTTTTGTTAAAACGATTCAAATCATCTCACTCCTCTGCTCTCAGCCTCTAGTGCAGCGGTTCTCAACCTGTCGTGACCCACAGGAACTGTATTAAAGGGTCGTGGCATTAGGAAGGTCGAAAACCACTGCTCTGGTGGCTCCCCTGTGTGCATGGTGCATGGGTGTGGCCACTGATCTGGGGAGACAAGAAGCAAATCACAGGCTTGGACCTGGATATGGAGGGGAGATGAAAATGGGCGGGTTAGGTAGTAATTATGGGGTTTGTGGAAAAGAAAGCAGGACTGGGGCTGGAGTCAGGTCTAGGATGGGAATGAGGATGGGGTTCAGTTTCAGAATGAGGATGGGTGGGGTTTGGACTGGAGGTCAGGTCAAGAATAGGGAGGGGTTGGGTGTTGGGATAAGAATGGGATTCGATTTTGAATGGAGATGGGTTTATATTTATGTTGGAGCTAGAGTTAAGGATAGTTTGGGAATGACAATGAGGTCATTAAGTTTAGGAATGACAATGGGGTTGGGTTTGAGTTTATAGTTTGGGGTTGGGTGTGGGAATGAGAATGGAATTAGATTTGAAGATAGGCATGGGGTTAAATTCTCAGTTGGAGCTGGAAATTGGGGTTGGGGATGGAAATGAGAATAGGGTAAGTCTGGGGGATGGGAATGGTTTGAATTTGTGGTTAGAACTGGGCTTGAGATTGGATTTGGAGACAAAGTTGGGTTTGGGGTTAGAGCTGGGATTAAGAATGGGGTCAAGAAGGCTGGGTGCGGTGGCTTATGCCTGTAATCCCAGCACTCTGGGAGGCCAAGGCAGATGGGTCACCTGAGCTTATAAATTCTAGACCAGCCTGAGCCAGAGTGAGACCCCATCTCTAAAAATAGCGAGGTGTGTGGCAGGCACCTGTAGTCCCAGCTACTCAGGAGGTTAAGGCAAGAGAATCGCTTGCACCTAAGAGTCTGAGGTTGCTGTGAGCTATGATGCCATAACACTCTACTGAGGGCAACAAAGTGAGACTCTGCCTCAAAAAAAAAAAAAAGAAAAGAAAAGAAAAAAAAGAATGGGGTCACCAACACAGATGGGCTCTGTGCTCCGATTTTTCTACTCACCATGGCCCAGACTTTCTTTTCTTTTTTTTTTTTTTTTTTGCAGTTTTGGCCGGGGCCGGGTTTGAACCTGCCACCTCTGGTATATGGGGCTGACGCCCTACTCCTTAAGCCACAGGCACCGCCCAGCCCAGACTTTCTGAAACCTCACCAGAGCACTGGCCACCACCATTTTTGTGCTGTGGCCCTGTGCTCATGACCTCCACCCATCTCTGAGAGTCTGTTCTCAGGAACATGTTCTCAGAATGGCCAGTTGCCTCACTGGGGAGGCTTAGGGGCCTGCCACAGGGAGTTTCCAAAAAAGGAGAGGACCCATGGCTTGGTGCCTGTAGCACAGTGGTTACAGAGCCAGCCACATACACCAAGGGTGGTGGGTTTAAACCCAGCCTGGGTCTGCTAAACAACAATGACAACTGAAACAAAAAAGAATCTGGTGTTGTGGTGGGCGCCTGTAGTCCCAGCTACTTGGGAGGCTGAGGCAAGAGAATTACTTAAGCCCAAGAGTTTGAGGTTGCTGCGAGCTGTGATGCTATGGCACTCTACCCAGGGCTACATAGTGAGACTGTGTCTCAAAAAAAAAAAAAAAAAGAAAAGGAAAGGACCCAGCCTCCCAGGTCATTTCTGGTTCCCCCTATTCGCCTGCAGTCTTGGGGTTGCTGGCCCAGTTCATCTACATATCAGATGTCCTCTCCCAACTATTTCCCACTTCATTGAGGTCAAGTTTTCCTGGACTTTCTACTTGGGCTGTGGCACCTCTCATACCTGCTCACAGGTGAGGTGATGGTGTGAGTGGAGAAACCAGCGCTGGTAGACTAGAGGATCTTGCTTTAGTTTTGTGTCCTCTCTCCACACCCAGGCACCTTGATCCTGGTGACATGGCCCACCACACTGGAGGCCCTACCCCAAGCAGGGCTGCCTCTGGACTCATTTATCATATGAG
Organism: Loris lydekkerianus; assembly: GCA_963574355.1. Lineage (NCBI taxonomy): Eukaryota > Metazoa > Chordata > Mammalia > Primates > Lorisidae > Loris > Loris lydekkerianus. The sequence continues at coordinate 89,171 of CAUYPK010016647.1, read as the reverse complement.
GAGGTGACATGTTTTCCTGTCCACAAACTTTCAGGAATTATGATTCTCCACCATGTGCTTGCCTTGGGCAAATGCTCCAGCCAAGGAGGCTGAGCTCCCCACCTGCCTCTTCCTCCCTCAGACCTGGAGGTTAAGCCCCCAGATCTCTGCTTCTCAAGTTCCAGGGGTTCTCACCTCCAGCCCCCTCTTTAGTGATAACCCTAGAGTTGGGGCCTTCTCCCAGAATGAAAGGCTGCAGAACCACAGGAAAGCATGACACATCTCCCCAACTGTCCTCTTCAGCCACATCTGCCCTCCCATTTAACTCACACCTACCCTGATTGGCCACTTCTCACCTCTGGGCCCCCAAACCTTGCTCTCACCCATTTCAGGAAGCCCTCCCTGGTGCTGAGGGCTTCAAGGGTGGGAGGCTTAGAACCTGAGATAGAGTCAAGTTCTCAACCACCACCTAAACCACTGATGATCTGACTTGCTCAGTGTCCTCCCCACCACACACCAGGGGGGGACTAGGCCCAGGAATGGGAGGGAGGACGTGGTCTGTGCAATACAGGAAGGGGTTGTGTGTGAGAAGAGGCAGCTACCGGGAACTGCGTGAAACCTTACCAGTCTTGTCTGAAGTGGCACAGACTCCTCACTGCCCCTGCTGCTTGTTGGCTTCTCTTTCTTGAGCTCAGTGGCCTTGAGTCTGGGTGCACAGCCTCCTCCTTTCTCAGACACTCAGGAGTCTGCATCAGCAGCCTCTTCATCCCAAGAACCCAGAAACCCAGCACTTAGCCCCATGGAGCCCTGCCGGTCCCTGGCCCTGCTCTCTGGTTCCCTGGGCCTGATGTCCTCCCTGATTGCCCTGAGCACCGATTTCTGGTTTGTGGCCATGGGGCCCTCCGGCTCAGCTCACTCGGGTCTCTGGCCAACAAAGCATGGGGTCCCCGTAGCAGGTGAGGAGTGGGGTATCCTGTGGGGGGATGGTCACTGGGGATGGTCACTCAAGAGTTCTCCTCTCCCATCAGTCTACATCCACGTGACACAGGGGTTCTGCATTCTGGCTACCCTGTGGGGCCTGGTGTCCATGGGCTTCCTGGTCCTGTCTTGCATTCCCTCACTGTCTGTGCCGGGCCGTGGCCCCCTTGTCGCAACCATCACAGCCTTTGCTGCAGGTAAGGACTCCTGGCTGGTCTTGGGCATTGGGGGCCAGTGAGCTCCTGCTGAGGAGCTAGGCCACCTCTCTTGTCCTTGTCACAGGCCTCTCCATGATGCTGGCCATGGCAGTGTACACCATTGACCGGTGGGAACAGCCTTCATCCCCCCAGATCCAAGCCTTCTTCTCCTGGTCTTTCTACCTGGGCTGGGTCTCAGCAATCCTCCTGCTCTGTGCAGGTGACCACCTTGGCTGTCGCCCTGGGGAGCTTGGGAGGGTCTGGCTGGGGCTCAGAGGGAACAGGGAGGGGCAACAGCTAAACGCTCTTTGGCCACCCCAGGTGCCCTGAGTCTGGGTGCTCACTGTGGCATTCGCGCACCTGGCTATGAAAACTTGTGAGGGGAAACCAAGAGGAGCAGATGTCTTGATCACTGTCTTCCAAAGGTCTTATCAGGAGCCATGGGAATGCTTCATCCTGCCTCTGTCCCTCACTCCCAACCCCTCCTCATCCCCTTCATCTGTCTCATTATTCATTCAACAAAAATTGTCTGAGACCTGGTTGTTCTGAGATTAATTCAGCCGAGACAAAAGCTTACTGCATGCCAGCACCAGGGCAGGTGACTTGGGATGGTAAGAACCCACCAGCTAGGCCAGCCCACATGGTCGTCCTGCCTGGGGAAGGGGACAGTGACAGACCAAAAGCAGTTAACACTGGTCAGACAGCAGTGCCAACCTAGGGAGGGCACTGAGAAAGAGTGACCATACTGCAGAGGGCTGGAAATGATCTTTCTGGGGAGAAGACATTTAGGTATTTCTGGGGGGCCAAAGGAAGGTAATATCCAGGCAGAGTGTCCCCAAGATGGAGCCATGGAAAGGCCAGGAGTTTTTAGGGGATGGAGAACTGTGCAATGTGGCCAGAATGTGGGAGTGATGGAAAATTAATATGGAGAGGCAGGTGGGGGCTGGGGCTTCAATGCCACAATGGACCTTTTCCTGAGGGTGATAGGTGGAGCATTAGGACAAAATTGTGAGCAGGGGAGGGACAGTGTCAGCAGTGGGTGCCAGAAAGACCTCTCTGGGGACATGCAGGGGAAGCTAGAAGCTTAGGGAGGAAGTTGGCAAAGCCACAGGTAGAAGAGGACAATATCTGACCTGAGACAAGGGCCCGAGGTAGAAAAGAGGGAATGAGGAACAGGATTTGGGGATTCAAGGGCTTTGTGGGTGGGGGGAAGAAGGGAGCAAGGACAGAGCTCAAGGATCTGGCCTGATGGACTGGGTAGGAAGGTGAGGCCATCCCCAGTTTGGTGGAAGACACTAAGCTGGGTTGGGATGTGGCTGGGTATCAGGGATTTGCCAGGAGCAGGTGAGGACTGGAGTCTGGGGTTTCGGGGAGGGACTGTGGGCTAGACATGGAGTTCTGTCCGCTCTCCAAGCCTTAAGAATCACTAAAGCCTAGAGAGAGGTGACTCACCTGGCAAGAGGATGTAGGATGGGGGCTCAGCACCTGTAGCTCAGTGGCTAAGAGCACCAGCCACATACACCAGAGCTGGCAGGTTCGAATACAGTCCAGGCCTGCCAAACAACAATGACAACTACAACCAAAAAATAGCCAGGCATTGTGGTGGGTGCCTGTAGGCCCAGCTACTTGGGAGTCTGAGGCAAGAGAATCGCTTAAGCCCAAGAGTTGGAGTTTGCTGTGAGCGGTGACGCCAGAGCACTCTACTGAGGGTGATGGCTTGAGACTCTGTCTCAAATAAATAAATAAATAAATAGGGTGTAGGATAGACCTGCAGAGGAAACGGGCATTTAAGAGTGAAGGGGAGAGCGGTGCAGGCACCTCTTCCCAGAGGAGTACCTTCAAAGTCAAAGGAAGAGAAGGTTCGTGGGGTACCTTCAAAGTCAAGGGAAGAGAAGTTTCTAGAAGAAGGACTTGGTCTACCATGTCTGGGCCCTCAAGCTCCCCCCAGGTCTGCCATCTAACTCATGGCTGTCAGTTGTTTAAGATAGCTGTTGGGTGTGTATGGGGGTGTAGATGTGAGTGTGTGTGTGGGTTTATCCCTTTAAAGGCCCCTGGGGGAAGGATTCTGGAACTCCTGTGCCTCACAGAGACCCAGCTTCCCATCCCCCACCTCTGGGCTCTGTCTAAGAAGCCCTGGGGAGCTGGGTGTGAGTCACTTGGGTGTGTGTGTATGTGAGGGGGGACTGGACAGGCTAAAGGGACATTCCACTGGTGGAGAAGATCTCTGGGAAGATGAGTTCCTAAGCAGTGAAGCCTCAAAGCGGAGATCTCAAAGTCCTCAGTAGGAGGACTAGGCCATGGAGGATAGGGGGTGGAGGGAGGTGATTGTGAGTCTCTAGGCAAGGTTGTTGAGAGACATCTGAGGGTGGTGTCTTCAGTCCCCAGGTAGCACCCCAGGCAGGAGTGCTGAGGGAGGCCTGTAAGGAGGGAGGTCTTCTGAGATGGGGGCGTGGGCCGAGGGACGTTGGCCAATCCTGCCTGTATGGCCTTTGGCAGGAGGCTTCAGGCATGGGGGTGAGGCGGAGCCTTCAGAGTGGGGGCATTGTGCTCAGCTTCATGGCCAACGTCTTCACCATACTCTCCACTGCCACCAACTACTGGACCCGCCACCAAGGAGGCCACAGTGGCCTGTGGCAGGAGTGTAACCACGGTGTCTGCTCCAACATTCCCTGCCAGAGTGAGCCCCTGCCCGTCCAGATGCCAGACGCACTTCCGACCCCCACAGCCAGCCAGTCCCCTACCCCTGGCCCTGGAGACACAACAGCCGGGCACAGTGCAAGGCGCCCCACTCCTGCTCCTTTCACCCCATTTCAGATCCAGCTGTTTCACCATGACCGAGGCCACCATGACCCCCTACTGTGGACCTGTCTCCAGCCCCACACCTCACTATCCCCTGTCAAGACATTAACCACCGGTCCTGACGTGACTTCCAAGTTCCCATTCAAACGCCTGACTCTGGGCGGGAGGCCGGGGCTCTCCTTCACATACCGTGGGCGGGGGTGGTGGCCAGGAGAGCTTCCGGTTGAGACCGAAGCTTTCGCGGCAGGGGCGGCGCCCACGCGGGGCTGATGCGGCCCGCTCTCCCCAGCCACGCTGGCCGTGACCGCGGCGTGCATGGTGCTGGCGGTGGGCTTCGGCATCGTGAGCACGATTATGGGGCTGCGGATTCGATGCCACCAGGGCGAGTCGCTGCGGGCACAGACTACAAGCGCCCTCCATTTCCTCTGCGGTGAGAAGCCAACAGGCCCTAGGCCTCCGGGCTCCAGACAGAGGGTGGACAAGTTGTGTGAAATGGGGCCTGGGGGCCAGCGGACAGGTCTTGAAGCACTAGATGCGAAGTGGAGAGAGGGGGCGGGGTTAGAAGCGAAGGCGTTGGGGCGGGGGCGTGGCTTGAGATGGGCGTGGCCTATCAGGCCACTGAGGAGGCGTTCTGAAGGGGTAGGGTCTTGTTGGAGGGCTGGACCTGAAAGCTGCCCCAACTGGGCAAGCTTACCTGCAGCCTGGCGGGGCCCAGGGCTGCTGCTGCTTATCGCCTTCGTAGGCTACACCGTGAAGAACGCATGGAAGAACGACGTCTTCTTCTCCTGGTCCTATTTTTCTGGATGGCTGGCTTTACCCTTCTCAATTCTTGCAGGTAACCTGTAAGCAGGAAGAGGGTGGAAACTGCCCAGAAGACCCTCTCCCCCAGAGACTCCCTAGTTGTCCCAAAGGAAACCCTACAGTGGCCACCCAGGGACTCCCCAATGTGTTCCACTCCCGAATCCCTCAGACCCGGTAGATATGCCCTTGGAGCCCAAAATCCCAGCCCCTAGAGCCTGTCAGGCCATCTGCCCCAGGACTCACACACACCCGCCCTCCGCTAGGCTTTTGCTTTCTGCTGGCAGACATGATCGCGCAGAGCACCGAAGCCATCAGTGGATTCCCCGTGTGCCTGTGATCGCAGCATGCCTGGGGTAGAATAAAGGAATGATTTTTAGTGCCGTGGCTCCGCGTGTCTTTCTGGGGGACGTGGGAACATGAGCACTAAGTCGCAGACATGAGGGTGCATACAGGCCGAGGGAGGACGTAAGGACCCGAACCTATAAGGAACGTGGAGACGGGGAGGGCGTAATCATGTGCGTGGAGTGGACACGTGGCATGGATTTGGAGGGGAAGAGAGGCCAGGGGGTGTGGGGCCATGAGGGGATGTGGGCTGAAGGAGAGAATGTGGGGCAACAGGAAGGGAAAGAGTAAACATGGACAGAGGACAACACGAATATGCAGATAATGTAGATGGTGAACGCAGGTATGAAGGGAATGGGGAGACAGACACGCGAGTACTCTGAGGCGTGAGAGAAGTGGTAGAAGCGGGGCGCCCGAATGGAGACAGCAGATACGGAGTTATTGGGAGGAGTTTAGGAGGATCCGGAGAATCTTCCCTCTGGGAGTACTCGCCTCCCCTGCACGACCTTTCCCTTAGTTCCCCACCACACACCCGGGTTCGCCAGGCCTTTCCCTCCCTCTGCAGGCCCAGCTGGCTCTTGTGGCTCAGCTTCCCATTGGTTCGCCTCCGCTCACCACACCTCCCTTCTCTCCGGTCTTCTGATTGGTCTGTCGCGGAGGCAGGCTCCGCCTCGGTTGACTGGTTGGCTGGGCTGCGCGCAGGAGCAGAGAGAGACAGAGGGCGGGGCATCGGGACCCGGAGACTGGGGGTTGCCGGCTGTCCAGGCAGGTGGCTGCGTCGCGAAGATGGCGGAGCTGCGCGCGCTGGTTGCTGTCAAAAGGGTCATCGACTACGCCGTGAAGGTGACCGCTTCCCCCTTTCCCACCTCCCTGAGTCCCGAAGTCGTGTGCTTCCAGGATCAGAAGCGCACTCTGCGTGTGGGTTCTGTAAACTCTGACTTTCCTTGTTCTTCCTCAAATGTCAAAATTACTCCTGGGGGCAAAGATCAAAGACTGCTGTTCTGACGTCTGATCCCTCTGGGGTCACAGCTCTGTTCCCATTTCCCTAGTTCTGGACTCACTCTTGGTAACTGCAGAGCGAGTTACTTTATTTCTTACCCGCCGAAGGGAGTGATGGTCCTTCGTTAACACACGGAGAAACTGAGGCACAGAACGGTCACTTAACTAGGGAAGAGCAGAGCCAAATCTATCCAACCTCCTATTTCTCACCAGGACTCGTGCTTTGCACACAAGCCGAGCTTTCACCCACTAGGCTGCATTGCCTACCAGTTGATTGTTAAAGTACCTGAAATGTGCTCTAATGGGGTCAGACAGGACGCTATGGTACCCAGAAACTGTCTTTCACCCTTCATAGTTACAGGTTTAGCTGGGAAGGAAAAGAGAAGTGTGTTTGCTGGAAATGAAAGTTCAAGGGGCCAGCTTGACTGAGCTGGAGGAGAGTGGCTCACATTCTCTGTGAAAGAGGTGAGGGGGCAGGGTCTCTTGAGAGCCTGGCTTATCCCCAGAGGAAAACTGGTAGGGACAGAGGTGAATCAGACAAGTGTCTTAGGCCAGTTTCTCTAAATGCTTGGCCTAAACTGAGATGGTGGTGACTGTCAGCCCATGTCTGTCCTTCCCATCAGCCTGGGCTCTGTCTGTGTCCCCAGCATTTCCCAGTATGGGCCCTAGAGTGGGTGAAACCGGCCACAAAGTTGAAAACATTGATATTGCCCCTGCGGAAAAGAGTACAGGAGATAGACTTGGGCATGAAAATATCAGTGATCATAACAGCTAACATTTAGTGGGCACCTATTGTGTGCCAGGTAGCATTCTAAGTCCTTCACAGAGATCAACCCATTCAGTCCTTTCAATACCCTCTATATTATTAATCCCATTGAATAGATGAAGAAACTTAGGCCCATGGAGGTTGTTACCTGCCAGATCTCCCTGCAAGTAAGTGGCAGAGTCGGGACTGAAATTCACCACCATCCTCAGGCATCTCCTTACAGGGAGGGCCAGGTCTGCAGACTTTGTGCTTTTCCCAACTCTACTCAGTGTTTGTTTAGCCTAATGATGCCTCTGGCAGCATATGACATGGGTGTTGCCTCCAGCTTCTTGAGGTCCTGAGAAATGACTCTCCTGGTTGTCTTCTATCTCTGATTGTTTCTTGGGGTCCCTCCTTTGGACTCCTACTGCACCCTGGGCTTCCTTCTGCCCCAGCCCTGGCCTCCCTGACCTGGAATGTCTGTGCTCAGATCTGTCTTCCACACTAGGCAGGCCCACATTTGACTCAGCTATGGCCTCAGCAGCACAGAGCCTGGCAGTGAGCATCTCTAGTGTGTTCAGTAAGAGAAGAGACAGTGGGAATATGAAGGCACCATTGTATCAGCTCCCATCCATTCCAGAGGGTTGGTGCTGCCTTCCTCTGCCACAGTGCCCCAGAGCTGCCTGTGTTACATCCTGTTTCACTGGTCATATCTGTTGATGTCCTTTTGCAAATAAATAAATGATCCAGACATTGCTAGATGTTTAACCATCCCTGGGCCAGACCCCAGGCACCATCCCACCCATCCTTTCCCTTGCCTTCCTCAGCCATCAGTTCTCAGCCCCATCAATTGGTTTTATCATCTCTCCTGGACCTTCAACCCAGCCTCCTCCCTAGTTCCAGTCTCTACCTAGCCTTGGGGGTCCTCTTGCACCTGGAGCTGAGCCTGCCCTCTGTTGCTCACAGCCCTCCCAAGGCTCCTTGATACCCCTAGGTTGGTTGGGGACACGTTGTGGCTGGCCTTCACTTTGTGGTCTGGTTCAACTGTCTGTGGTCCTCCTGAGACCCCCTTTGTACTTCCGCAACTCCAAGCTGCTCCTTGTTTTTTGATAGACCAGGCTGTATCCTGCCCCTGCTGTGCCATCTGCCTGGGTGCCCTTTCTGCTCCAACCTCCAGTCTGTTTCCTGTCCTTCCCTAGTTCTGCCTAACTCCAACCTGTAGATTGAATCAAAATTTACTGATTCTCTCTGCTATCACCTCCTCCAGGAAGCCGTCCTATCCACAATCCTCAGACTACCTTCAAGTGTCTTTGGGAGCTCCTGTAGCCCCTGGACTTACCTCCCTCCACTCTGGCTATACTGGATTGGGATCCTCTGTTTATTCTGCCAACCTCACCCTGCTATTCCCACCCTGCTATTCTCTGCTGCCCCACCCCCATCCTCAGGCAGCTCCTTGCAGGGAGGGCCAGGTCTGACCCACCCGTGTTCCCAGTGTCACTCCCACAGCTCCTTCAAGTCTTTGTTCAAACATCAGCTTCTCTGTGAGGCCTTCCCTTGTCACCTACTTAAGATTGCAGCCCCTAGAGTCCCTGCTCCTATGCTTGCTTTATTTCCCACATTCCCTTATCACTTCATAATCCACAGTGTAATTTACTCATATATTGCTTTAGTATCATGCCCCCCTTCTGGAATTTGAGCTCTGACGTTGGGGGAGAGTTTGATGTGTCTACTGCTGCTTCGGACAGTAGGTATACCATGAGAACAATTCCGCCCAGACTCTGAGCCCAGTTTCCTGGGTCCACTTCCTGTTCTGTGACCTTGAGGAAGTTACTTGGCCACTCTGGGCCTTATTTACCTCCTCTATACAATGGAGATGATGGTAGTACTTAGTTTTTTGGATTGTAATGAAGATTAAATAAGCTCTTAGAACAGTGCCTGGCACACAGTAGGTGTTGGTAGGCACACAGTGAGTATTGTTATTATTGGTAGTCATAGTAATAGAAGTTTATTTAGTCATTTATTTAAAACATAGCTAGGCAGAGCTTGATGGCTCACATCTGTAATTCCAGCACTCTGGGAGGTCGAAGTGGGTGGATTGCTTGAACATAGGAGTTTAAGACCAGTCTAAGCAAGAGTGAGACTCAGTCTCTACTAAAAATAGCAAAACTAGCCAGGCCTGGTGGTGGGTGCCTGTAGTCCCAGCTACTTAACTCTGGTCAGAACTTGTTTGTGTATGTTAGGGTATGTGTGTGTATGTCTGGGTGTATGTGCAATATAGGGTATTAAAAGGTATTTTTGGCAACCTACTAATACCCAGTCTTGGCTCAGGGCACATTTTCCATGAAGCTGATGAAGCTTTATCTTTGAAGGCCTCAGAAGGGCTGGTACAATTTTGTGTTCATAATCCTGGATTCCTTTACTGGAGAGGATCTTTTTTTTTTTTTTTTTTTTGCAGTTTTTGGCCAGGGCTGGGTTTGAACCCGCCACCTCTGGCATATGGGGCCGGCGCCCTACCCCTTTGAGCCACAGGCACCGCCCGAGAGGATCTTAAAGGATGGGAAATGTCCATCTCTGGGCCTATCCCATACTAGCCACACCTTCTCTCTGTCTGGGAATGCTCCGTCTTGGTACTTCTCCCTACCGGCTCCTCGTACCTGCTCTTCCTACTTTCTGTCAGGATACACATGGGGCACACATGTCACCTCTGCAGGGATAAATTCTGTCTGCTCCTTGTTGAAGGGTCTCAGAGCACTGGCCATGTGGGATCCCTTACTGACCACTGTCTCCCCCTACATCTCCCACCTGACCTTGGCCATCCTGCTTCTCTGTGTGCCCCAGCATGTGCCCAGGGACTTGCTTGATAGAAAAGACTAGAGGACAGAACCAAGTCCTTGAGCTGTGTCCAGTGTTCAGGAAGAACTGTCAGAAATCACTTTATAAAAACTGGCACACATATGCATAAATTCTGAGCAGAGCATTTGTTATGTTTTGAATAAATGACAGTAAGCAAAAATTTGAGAAATACTTTCAGACCCCATGAGTAGCAACAGAGTAGGGATGATCATGTCAAATGTCCCTGGTGCTCAGGAATATCTACATGAGACAATGAAAGAGGGAGACCTATCCCTGTCTGTGAGACCATTCAGATCTGTCCCTGGAGCTGTGTGACTGTGGATAAGATCCTGCCCTTTTCCAGGCCACTGTTGTCCCCATCCAACCTGTGAGAGGCTTAGCACTGAGGCTTCTGCCTTCTTGTCTGCTTCCCCCTGACCCTGCCTGCCTCCACTCCTGCTGGACAGATCAGGGTCAAGCCTGACAGGACAGGTGTGGTCACTGATGGCGTGAAGCACTCCATGAATCCCTTCTGCGAGATTGCTGTGGAGGAGGCTGTGCGACTCAAGGAAAAGAAGCTGGTGAAGGAGGTCATTGCTGTCAGCTGCGGTCCTACTCAGTGCCAGGTGCTCAGGGTCCCAGGGAGTGGAGTGTGGACCCCTGGGTCTGAGGAGGGGGAAGGTGCTGTGGGCCTGGACCCCTTGGTCTAAGGCAGGAGGAAGCTGGGGGCCTGGACTCCTGGATCTGAGGAAGGAGGGGGTTGGAGGCCTGGACCCCTGGGTCTGAGGGAAGAAGGACTGGGGCCCCAAACCTTCTGGTCTGAGGGAGGAGGGGACTGGGGGTCTGGAACCCTGGGTCTAAGGGAGGAGCGCCTGGGGTCCTGAACTTCTGGTCTGAGGGAAGAGGGTCTGGGGGACCTGGATCCCTGGGTCTGAGGGAGGAGGTGCTGGGGGACTTGGACCCCTGGGTCCCCCCAGTGATGAAGCCAGGTCAAGCCCTTCTATCCTTGGCAGGAGACCATCCGCACTGCCCTGGCCATGGGTGCAGACCGAGGCATCCATGTGGAGGTTTCAGCTGCAGAGGCAGAACGCTTGGGTCCCCTCCAGGTGGCCCGGGTCCTTGCCAAGCTGGCAGAGAAGGAGAAGGTGGACCTTATGCTGCTGGGCAAGCAGGTGGGTGTGGCTCTCTATCCACACCTCCCTTTTCCCACCTCCTCTCTGCTCAGGAGGGAGGCAGGGATATAGGTGAGATGCAGGGGTCCCAGGCCAAAGGCATTCAGACACTCCTGGACTTTGCCATCACTCCTGCAAGGTCACTGGGTATCAGAAGTATCCATTGAGGTCCTCTTTGAACCTAGGAGGCTGTGGTGATGGTCCTGGGCCAAGGCCAAGGAGACAGGGCAGAGAGACATGAAGTGAGGGGAAGGACAAGGCTTGACTATTTTTTTTGCAGTTTTGGCTGGGGCTGGGCTTGAACCCACCACCCCCATATTTGGGGTTGACACCGTACTCCTTGAAACACAGGCACCGCCCAAAAGGGTTTGATTGATGGAGACCAAGCTGGGGGGAGGAGGTAAGGGCAGTGCCTGGTCTGGCTTAGTAACACAGAGGTGGGACACGCAGAAAGAAGATAATCAGAGGATAATTCCACAGCAACATAGAAAGTGTAAAGAGTCTAGATGATATCATGCGAGTTTAGGAGACAGACTTGGGCTTGAAACAGAGACTGGAGGCTATTGGAGAGGTCTGGGAACCATGGGAGGTCTGTGAGCAGGAGAGGAATGGCATCGGTGCCAGTACAGAAATGTCCCCTCTGAGGCTGTGAGGAATGGGCTGGAAGGAGGGAGATGGATGCAGGGAGTTTGGGAAGGAGGTCCGGGCAAAGTGAGGAGCTGTCTGGAACTGCCCCCAGCACTGTGGAGCTTCCCACTGGGGGAAGTATACATGGGACTCGTGTGTTCCTTTAGGAGACCTGGGGAAACCTCCCCTCCTAGGGAGTATCCCCCTTAGCTCATTGAGTGTGAGGACAGACCTTGTGGCCTCACTCAGGAAGAGCAGAGCAGGGTCATCTGAAAAGCCACAGGTATAGGAGTGAGAAGAAGCAGGGAATTGAGGCCAGAGACTGAGAAGGAGGGTCAAGGACTGTGAGGTACAGTGAGTACAGAGTTAGCCGGACACAGGAGGTTCAGAGGTGGAGCTGGACTCCAGCAGGCAGAGATGGAGTCCAGGGGGCCAGGTCAGCCCTGGGAAGAAAAGGCAGCTAATGGATCCAGGGAGGCCACTGGGTGTCCTGTTCAGCCCTACAAAAGCCAGACAGTAGAAAATGGCCATTGCCAATGTCAGGGGAGTCAGAGTAAAAATTAATAAACTGAGGGAAAAGGGCCTAACCAGAGAACAGACCAAAAAGACAGGGTCTGGGTGGGGTTTTGGGGCCCAGGTGCTGGCAGTATGACCTACTGAAGCCCCCTGCATTTGCTGGTGGGTCTTGGACTTTTATGTCCTCCCTGTCCAAGCTGTCAGGGATGTTCCCAGAGTCAAGGCAGAAAATACCAGAAGAACGGGACAGGACGCTCTTTGTTCTAAGTAGAAGAGTCACAACTCAGACTGGCTTAAGCCAAAAAGCAAATGTATTAGCTCATGTAAATCAGGTGCTTCAAGCATAGCTTAATCCAGGCTCACACATGAGCTCTAGGCTCAGCTCTCACTTAACTTCACTTTGCATGTCCAGGCTCAGATCCCACCAGCCTACTGACCCTAAAAGAAAGAAAAGAGCCTCTTTCCCCTGAGTGCCAGCAAAGCCCCCAGGGCTAATGAAGCAATTGCTGGGGTCCGGGGACAGAATGTTCTCCTTGGCCCAGATCCAGCACCCAACTCTCCATGGTGGCTGGCATAGGGCCTAGTTCATGGGAGGCTTTATATAGGGACAAAGATTTGGCAGTGGGAATGTCAGGTAGCCCTACACATCCCTGGACAGAGTGCCTGCTTACCTCTGGCCCAAGTTAGGGATTATTCTAGACCAGTGTTCAGCAAACTATGTTCCATGCCTCCCACTGATATTGTAAATCAAGTTTTATTGGAATACCACTACATGTGTTCATCTAAATGTTTAGGGCTACCTGTGCTTTTTGGCAGAGTTGAGTAGCTGTGACAGAGACCATGTGACCTGCAAAGACTAATATACAGTAGAACCTCAAGTTGACCACCCAAGGGACTGTAACAAACTGGTCAACATATGGAGGTGATAAGCATAAGGAGCTTACATCGAGTACCTGTGGGGCATGTCTGATCTGTGAAAATCAGGTCAACTTGAGGAGGTGGTCAATGTATGGACATGATCAGCTATGGAGGTTCTACTGTATTTGTTCTCATTACAGAGCAGGTTTGCCAACCACTGTTGTAGACAGAGGCCTGAGTGGGCCATGAGAATCTCCATTGATCCTCCTACTGTCTTTCCTCTCTCCCCACTCAGGCTATCGATGATGATTGTAACCAGACAGGGCAGATGACAGCTGGATTTCTGGACTGGCCACAGGTGAGGTTGGAGTGGGGAGCATGTTGTGAGGGCGCTCATCACTCATCCCTCAGCCTTCATGGCCTGTACCTTCTGTTTCAACCTCTTGGGACACTGTTGTTTCATGCTGCCTGGTGGCTTTGTCATTCTTTTTCTTTTGGTGTCAGCCCACACATCATCTGTTCACACATCATCTCCTCCAAGGGTCTTTCCCTGTCCCCACCATGTGAAATACTCATGCCTTGGCTCGTCCCCTGTAGCTCAGTGAGTAGGGTGCCGAAGGTGGTGGGTTTGAGCCCTGCCCGAGTCTGCTAAACATCAATAACAACTGCAGCCTCCCACCCCACCCCCCACAATGGCTGGGCATTGTGGCAGGTGACTGTGGTCTCAGCTACTCGGGAGACTGAGGCAAGAGAATTGCTGGAGCCCAAGAGTTTGAGGTTTCTGTGAACTATGGCACCATGACCCTCTACCAAGGGCGACATAGTGAGATTCTGTCTCAAAAAAAAAAAAAAAAAAGGATGGTGCTTGTAGCTCAAGGAGTAGGGTGCCAGCCCTAAAAACCAGAGGTGATGGGTTCAAACCCAGCCCCAGCCAAAAACTGCAAAAAACAACAACAACAACAAAAAAAAAACTCATGTCTGCCACTCAACTCCAATCTCTCTAGTCCCTACCTGTGCCAATCCAATAGAAATGCAATCCACATTGGTAATTTTAAATTTCTCAAATTTAGGCGGTGTCTGTGGCTCTGGGTAGGGCGTCCGCTCCATATACCAAAGGTGGTGGGTTCAAACCCTGACCAAACTGCCAGAAAAAAATATCCGGCCATTGTGGCAGGCGCCTGTAGTCCCAGCTACTCAGGAGGCTGAGGCAAGAGAATAGCCTAAGCCCGGGAGTTGGAGGTTACTGTGAGCTGTGTGATGCCACGGCACTCTACTGAGGGTGAAAAGTGAGACTCTGTCTCTATAAAAGAAAAAAAAATTTCTCAAATTTACTTTAAAAAAGTAAGAAGAAACAGACAAAGTTCTTTAACCCCACTATATCTAAAATAATATCATGTTAACATGATGTAACATGATATGATAACATGTAATCAACATAAAACATATTGAGATACAGATGCTCCACAGCTAGCGCTGGGGTTATGTCTGATATGCCCCCGTAAGTTGAAAATATCCTAAGTTGACAGTGCATTTAATTTATCGAGCACCAGAACTTAGTGTAGACTATTTAAAATGTACTCAGAACACTTACATTAGCCTACAGCTGGGCAAAGTCTTCTACCACAAAGCCTATTTTATAATAAAGTGTTGAATATCTCTTGGAATTTATTGAATATTGTATTGTAAGTGAAAAACAGAATGGTTATATGAGTACTTGCTATGGTTTCTACTGAATATGTATTGTTTTGGTACCATCATAAGGTCAAAAAATCTTAAATCATTCTAGGTTAGGGACCATTTGTGTTTTACATTCTTTTCCTTGTTATACTGAGTCTTAAAAATCCAGTGTGTATTTGATCTTTATTGCTTATCTCAATTCACATGCTAAATTTTCATCAGGAATACTTAATTTAGATTCCTAAAGCTCACAGTTGAATAAAAGTAGATTCACATAGCCACATGGTTCCAAACAGACTTGAAAGTTTTCTAATAAATGCATCAAATATCGCAGTTTTTCTTTTCATTTCTTTTTCTTTTTCTTTTTTTGAAACAGAGCCTTAACCTGTCGCCCTGGGTAGAGTGCTGTGGCATCACAGCTCACAGCAACCTCCAACTCCTGGGCTTAGGTGATTCTCTTGCCTCAGCCTCCCAAGTAGCTGGGACTACAGATGCCTACCACAACGCCCAGCTATTTTTTGGTTGTAGTTATCATTGTTGTTTGGCAGGCCCGGGTTGGATTTGAACCCGCCAGCTCTGGTGTATGTGGCTGGTGCTTTAGCCGCTTAAGATACAGGCGCCAAGCCATCACAGTTTTTCTTAACAGCATTATTGAAATATTAAGTTACATACAATAAACTGGGTATATCCAAAGTTTATAATTTGATAAGTTTTTTTTTTTTGAGACAGAGTCTGACTATGTTGCCGTCAGTAGAGTGCCATGGCATTACAGCTCACAACAACCTCAAACTCTTGGGCTTAAGCTATTCTCTTGCTGCAGCCTCCCAAGTAGCTAGGACTATAAGCGTCTGCCACAATGCTTGATTTTTTTTGTTGTTGTTGTAGTTGTCATTGCTATTTAGCAGGCCCTGGGCCAAGTTTGAACCCACCAGCCGAAGTGTATGTGGCCGGTGCACTAACCACTGAGCTATGGGCACCATCCTATAATTTGGTAAGTTTTTATGAACAGGTATACCGGTGAAGTGATCCCCATAACCATGGTAACATATTTTGAATATTTGTATTTAAATTTAAATAAAACTTAAAATTCTGTTCCTCAGATGCACTGGCCATATTTCAAGTGCTCAATAACCACTTTGGCCAGTGGCTACCAGCTTGAACAGCATATTCTAACCATGGTCCTATTTTATCTTCTTCAAAGCATTTATCACTGATCAACTTCCCAAAAGATGCCCCCATCTATCTTTCATCTCATTATGTCTTGTTTTTTTTTTGTATTCCTTCTTAACTGAAACGATCTCATTTGTCTGCATCTTTCCTTGGTTACTGGTTGGCTTCTCTGGCAGATTATATGCTTTCCTGGTCATGTTCATGGTGTATTCACAGAACTGGGCTCACAGCCACTTGGTGGAGGCTGTGAGACATGAAAGCGACATGAAAGATTTGCACACTAGGGCGGTGCCTGTGGCTCAGTAAGTAGGGCGCAGGCCCCATATACTGAGAGGGTGGTGGGTTCAAACCCCGCCACGGCCAAACTGCAACAAAAAATAGCCCGGCATTGTGGTGGGTGCCTGTAGTCCCAGCTACTTGGGAGGCTAAGGCAAGAGAATCGCCTAAGCCCAGGAACTGGAGGTTGCTGTGAACTGTGACACTACAGCACTCTACTGAGGGCGACAAACTGAGATTTTGTCTCAAAAAAAAAAAGATTTGTCCAATAAATATGTGAATGGAGAGAATAGGTTGCTTAGATAAAGGAGAGTATAGGTCATGTCAGTTCCATGGGCAAAGGTTCTTCACTCCAGAGGGCAGTTTCAAGACTGACATGGGCACATGAAGTTTCATTGTCAGCCCAGTGGGGAAACTCATGGGGAGTTTTTGAAAAGCCAGCTTGCCAGTTCTTGGATGTACCAGCTGTGGGTGACAGTGGCTGTGTTACTGAGCCTTTCTCTGGCTCAATTTTTCTCATCAGTAAAGTGGGGATGGTATCTTTTACCCCATAGAGTTCCTATAAGGATTTGAGGATTTGCAACATATAAATTGATTAGAATAGGCCCAACACTCAACACATATTTGCTGTTTTTAAAGTAGGGAGACCTAATTGGCAGAGTAAGGCCCTTAGTATATATTTTGGCTCCCAGGGAGAGTGATAACCCTCTCACGCAGTTTGAAGATTTCTTTCTGTTGCTTCCAACCTTTTTTTTTTTTTTTTTTTTTGAGACAGAGTCTCAAGCTGTCGCCCTGGGTAGAGGGCCGTGTCGTCACAGCTCACAGCAACCACCAACTCTTGGGCTTAAGCGATTCTCTTGCCTCAGCCTCCCAAGTAGCTGGGACTACAGGCACCCACCACAATGCCTGGCTATTTTTTTTTTTTTTTTTTTTTTTTGATTGCAGTTGTCGTTGTTTAGCAGGCCTGGGCCAGGTTCAAACCTGCCACTATTTGTGTATGTGGCTGGTGCACTGCTAACTAAGCTATAGGCTCCACCCCAATTTTGAATCTTGAAGGCTTCTCTTGTGTTCACTGTCCCATGCACTCACTTATCTGCATCTATTCAGTGATAACATCCAGGGCACTGCTCTGGGCCCAGCCTGAATTAACTTTACAACTCTCCACTATGCTGCCTCTCTGCAGGGTACATTTGCCTCCCAGGTGACGCTGGAGGGGGACAAGGTGAAAGTGGAGCGGGAGGTTGATGGGGGCCTGGAGACTGTGCGCCTGAAACTGCCTGCTGTGGTGACTGCTGATCTGAGGCTTAACGAGCCCCGCTATGCTACATTGCCCAACATAATGGTGAGCCCCTGGCAGACAGGTCATGGAGGGCCTGGATTGGGTGAGCACCGTTGTGGACTCTCTGCCTCCCTCCTGGTAGGGTAGGAGGATGACAGAATCCAAGGGTTGTCTCATGCAAAGGAAGGGTTTACCTGGTTATTTTGGCTAGCAGGGAAGGTTCACTGGGTCATCTCTGCCAATAGTGAGAGTTCAGGGGGGTTATTTAGCTAACAGGTAGGGCTTGCTGGTTGTCTCAGCCAATAGAATGACTTCTCTGGGCAGCAGAAAGGGTTCCCCTTGTCATTCTGGCCAATGGGAAAAGTTCATTGGTAAACCTTGCACAAATAGGATTCATTAGGTCATCTTGATTCATTAGGGAGGGTTCCTTTGGTAATCTTTGCCAATAGAAAGTTATTGTGTAGACCATCTTGGCTAACAGGAAGAGTTCATTGATTATCATGGCCAGTAGGATTGGTTCATTGGGTCAATATAAAGAGTTCAGTGGGTCATCTCAGCCAATAGGAAGAGTTTGGTAAGTCTTTTTAGCCAATTGGGGAGGTTCAGTGTGTCATCCCAGCGTATAGGAAGGATTCAGTGAGTCTTCTCAGCCATTAGGGAGGGTTCAGTGGGTTATCTCAGCCAATAGGAAGAGGGTTCAATAGGTCATCTCAACCAATAGGGGTCATTGGGTCTTCTCAGCCAAAAGTCCATTGAGTCATTATTGCCAAAAGGGTAGGTTTGCCAGTCCATTACTGCATGGCTAACTAAAGGAGGACTGCTGCAATGGTTAGGTCTCCCAGAGCACCTTAGCCAGAGGAATTGTCGGCACCAAGTGTGGGCCTAGGAGAGGTCGTGTGTGTCCTGGCTGCTGGGCTTGTCCAGAAGGACTCAGCCTGTGGAAGTGGCTCTACAGCCTTGGGACCCACTAGAAGGAGCCTGCAGGAGGGGGGCAGGGGCTTCTGCAGCCCTGAATGGTGGCTTTCCATGTGCAGAAAGCCAAGAAGAAGAAGATTGAGGTGATCAAGCCTGGGGATCTCGGAGTGGACCTGACTTCCAAGCTCTCTGTGGTCAGTGTGGAGGACCCACCCCAACGCACAGCCGGTGTCAAGGTGGAGACCACTGAGGATCTGGTGGCCAAGCTGAGGGAGATTGGGCGGATCTGAGCTCCTCCCTGAAACTTGGCAATAAAACTGACTCTCAACATCTGTCTCTATTAACTCATTCTCTGAAGACCCATTCTTTGATTTATTCAACAAACATTTACTTAAGTCTCATGTGTGCCAGGCCCTGTGCTGGGTGATGCTGGGGACCCAGGTGAGTCACTTCCAGTCCCTGCCCTCGAGAAGCTTCTGCGCTGAAGTAGGTGATGGACATGGGCAAAGGCAGCTGCTGTGCAAAGGTGACCTGTGCTAGATATGGAGGCACCTTGGGGACCCAGATGGGACACCTGGCCTGACCTAAGGGTCCAGAGATTTGCCAGCAAGATGACATCCAATCTGAGTGTTGAAAGACAAGTATCAGTGAGGTGGGTGAGACGGGCTTTTATCCACAAAGTTTTCACAGAGGCCTCCTAGCTGCCCGGCTTCTCTGGAGACTTAAGACACAGAGGGAATGATGAGGCTAGGGACTCCAGTCTGGATGTAAAGACAGATGAACAGCAAACAATCAAAACCTAGTGTGGGGATGAAGAGCCCAGGCTTAGTATCAGATTTATTTATTTTATATCCTCACTCTCACCTTTACCAGCTCCGAGATCTTGGGTGTCTTATTTCCTGTCTCTGAGCTTCCAGTCTCCTCATCTGGCAGATCAAAATGGTAAAGCACAGCATGGTGAATAAAGGCATGGATTCCAGATCCCAAGGCCCTGAGTTCAAACCATAGCTGGACCAATTCCTGGCTTTGGGAAGATCTTAAGCAGGTAACTCTACCCTGAGCCTAGGTTTTCTCTTCTGTCAGGCAGAATTAGTAATAATACTTGTATTCTGCTTGTCTGTTCTGGTGTAAACACATTACCCCAGAACTTGGTAGTTTATATTTATTTATTTATTTATTTATTTATTTATTTATTTGAGGCAGAGCCTCAAGCTTTCACCCTGGGTAGAATGCTGTGCCATCACAGCTCACAGCAACCTCCAACTCCTGGGCTTAAGTGATTCTCTTGCCTCAGCCTCCCAAGTAGCTGGGAGTACATGCACCCACCACAACGCCCGACTATTTTTTGGTTGTAGTTGTCATTGTTGTTTTGGCAGGCCTGGGCTGGATTTGAACCCTCCAGCTCTGTTGTATGTGGCTGGCGCCTTAGCTGCTTGAGCTACAAGTGCTGAGCCAACTTGGTAGTTTAAAACAGTAATCATTTAGGGCGGTGCCTGTGGCTCAGTGGATAGGGTGCCGGCCCCATATTCTGAGGGTGGCGGGTTCAAACCTGGCCCTGGCCAAACTGCAACAAAAAATACCCAGGCATTGTGGCAGGCGCCTGTAGTCCCAGCTACTAGGGAGGCTGAGGCAAGAGAATCGCCTAAACCCTGGAGTTGGAGGTTGCTGTGAGCTATGACGCCACAGCACTCTCCTGAGGGTGATAAAGTGAGACTGTCTCTAAAAAACAACAACAATCATTTATGTTGCTCATAAATCTGAAATTTGGGCAGGGCTGGGCAGGGACAGCTTGTTTCTCTATGTAGCATCAGTTGAGGTGGCTCCAAAAGGGCTCACTGATGGCTGGCAAACTGGCTGTTGATCTGGGGCCATGATTCCTTTCCACATGGCTGCTTGAGTTTCCTAACAGTATGGTGGCTGGGCTCCATGAGGCAGTGTTCTACAGTATAGGAAGTGGAACGTGCTAGCCTAGATGCAGAAACTGGCATATGCACTGGAGTACGTTTCCACAGTTCTCTCTCATTCTAGTAGTCAGATCCAATGGGGGGGGGGGGTATACACCCTATTTTTTTAAAAAATTTTTTTATGTTTTTGCTATATCCTATCTTTTTGTTTTGAGAGTCTCACTATATCACTCTGGGTAGAGTGCTGTGGCATCATAGCTCACAGCAACCTCAAACTCTTGGGCTCAAGAGATCTATCCTCTTGCTTCAGCCTCAGAAGTAGCTGGGACTACAGGTACCCAACACAATGCCTAGCTAGTTTTTCATTTTTAGTAGAGATGAGGTCTTGCTCTTCCTCAGGCTGGTCTGGAACCCTGAACTCAAGTGATCCACCCATCTCACCCTCCCGGAGTGCTAGAATTACAGGTGTGAAACACCATGCCCTGCTTAGCCCCCATTTCTTAATGGGAGGGAGGGTAGAATTTGCAGCCATCTTTAAGTTTCACAAACTACTCCACAGAGTTTTGAAAGATTAATTATGTAGCACCCCCAGAACCACATCTGATATATGAAAAATATTCAATATTTACTATTGCCATTATTATCACCAGTGTCATGAGTTAGATCCTAAGCCTAGCATGGGGACTATCAGGAGTGAGCAGTCTGACCATCAAGGGCCCAAGTCCAGCTTCTCCCTCTACTGTGCAACTCCCTGCAGGCCCCTTGCCTTCTCTGAGCCATAGTCCCCTGGTCTATAAAGTGAGGATAATGACACACAGCTTTTTAATTATTATGGTTCTTAATAAGGTGGGACCTGAAGGACAAGTTGTGGTTTAGCCTGGTTGGAGGGGGTGGAGAGTGAATGAGAGCATTCCAGGTAGAGGGAGGTGAGATGAGGCCGGCAGGATAAGAATGGCCAGACATTTATAAAAGTAGCACTGGGGTGGG
Source organism: Loris lydekkerianus (assembly GCA_963574355.1). Lineage (NCBI taxonomy): Eukaryota > Metazoa > Chordata > Mammalia > Primates > Lorisidae > Loris > Loris lydekkerianus. The sequence goes on along the minus strand of CAUYPK010016647.1, from coordinate 68,118 downwards.
GAAAGTGGGTGGGTTCCCTCTGGCTGTCTCCAGAGGGTGCTGTGGGGCCAGGGAGGGCTGGAATATCTCTGATTGTAGAAAAATCTTCAAGGGGACTGAAGGAGACTGGAGGGAGGAGGGCAAGGAGGCAGGGAGGGAGGACAGAGACCTGGGCAGTGGGAACCAAGAAGAGGGGGTGGTAGAGAGGTACTGGATTCAGATTGACAGCAGTGAGGGGAGAGAGAAGGTGGGAAGGCACCCCAGCATCTGCATTCCAGCCATCCTGGAAGTGAGAACCCAGGAGGGGGGGCAGGCTTAGAGGAAAGATTCTGAGTTAAGTGAGACACAGGATGTGTGAGGGCCTGGGGTATGAAGAAATACAGTTCTGGATCCTAGGAGAGATGGTTGGGCAGAAGATCACAACTAGAGACTTGGTTCTGAGGGCAACAGGGAGCCATGGGTGGGTTTGGAGCAGAGGAGGAGCAGGGTCAGATGTTGGTACCTGAGGTTGCAGGCAAGACAGAAACGACAAGGGTGAGGAGGATGAGGAGGACAAAGCAGAGTGAGCTGGCCATCAGCAGTGGGGGCCTCCTCCAATGCTCCTGCCCACCCTCCTTTCCTCTGTAGCCTCCTGAAATTTCAGAAATTTCTTGCCTCATCCTCCAGGAAGTCTTCCAGGCTTCACCCCCCAAGTTTGCTGCCACGTTTTAGCAGGGAACCAGTTCTTTCCCTGGGGGCAGGAAGTACAGGGATCAGGGTAGGCCCCCCATCAGGGCCAGCTGATGAAGACAGTGGGGTGGGGTGGGTGACTTAGATAGGGTGGGGGATCCTGGCACCTCCCGCTGGGTCTGGCTTTTCTCCACCCAGGTAGCTAAGCTGCCAGTCCTGTTGGACTTGTCCTACTTGGGAGGGATGAGCGCAGGCTTGGGTCTCGTTCCAGTGTCCTGTTCCAGTGTCCTCTCCGGCACAGCTAGTGCCATGGACACCTCATGGGTTCTGCCACTCTTCCTACTCCTGGGTAAGTTCCCTGCTCAGCCCCTACCCCACAAGTCCCACTTCTCAGCTGCCTCCTCCAATGCCTGCGCATCCTTTTTTCCTCTGTAGCTTCCCGATTAGGGGTCCTAGCCCTCAGAGCCTCCTCTGAACTTCAGCAAACCAATTTCTCCTCTGCTTTCTCTTCGGACTCAGAAAGTTCTTCCCAGGGGCTGGGTTCGGAAGTTCCTTCCATCAAGCCTCCCAACCTGAAATTTCTGAATCAGTCTTCCAGTTCAAAAGCCTCTGCGGGAATAATCTCTGATTCGAACTGGTTTCCTGAGGCTCTGAACTCCAACAATCCATCTGGATCCTTCTGGTCAAATGCTTCTGCTGAGGGTCAAGATTTGAGCCTGGATCCCATTCCTGGTTCCAAAGTACTTCCTGATATCTTAGATCCTCAAGTTTCTGCCAAAGACCCCAAGCCTTCCTTTCCTGTTAAGACCCCAACTTCAAACATTTCTGGTCAAGTTCCTGATACCAAAGAATCTGTTGAGGCCCCAGGTTCAAAAGATCTTGAACTCTTTGCCCAGAACCCTGAATCCAAAGTTTCCACTGAGACCCACCAAGCTGCAAGCTTCCCTCAGCAGGTGGGGGGGCCTCTTGCTGTGCTGGTGGGGGCCACCATTTGGCTCCCCCTGGTCCCAGTCCCCAGTCCTGGGCCTCCTGCCCCTCTGGTGGTCTGGCGCCGGGGCTCCAAGGTGCTGGCAGCAGGGGGCCTGGGACCAGGGGCTCCTCTGATCAGCCTGGACCCTGTTCAACGGAGTCGCCTGCGATTTGACCAGGCCAGAGGAGGTCTGGAACTCACCTCTGCCCAGCTGGATGATGCCGGGGTCTATACGGCTGAGGTCATCAGGGCAGGGGTCTCCCGGCAGATTCGGGAGTTCACGGTGGGTGTGTATGGTAAGTGGACCCCTCTGGGGTCTGTCCGGAGTGCGGGCTACAGGGGCTGCTCTGCTCTGGGAGACCTCTGGGCAAGTAAGGCACTACTGTTATGAGGATACTGAGGCCAAGACAGGGTTGGCTGAGGAAAGCTGGGCCTGGGATCAAGGTTGCTCGGGCTCCCGTGTCTAAGGGAGGAAGAGGCTGGTGGCCCGGACTCCTGGGACTGAGGGAAAGAAGCAGAGGCTGGGACCTGAAATTCTGTGTGTAAGGGAGGAGGGGACAAGAAGATGGGCTCCCGGACCGGGTCCTGAGCCTGTTCCCCTTCTCCTAGAGCCCCTACCCCAGCTATCGGTGCAGCCTAAGGCCCCAGAGACAGAGGAGGGAGCGGCCGAGCTTCGACTGCGCTGCGTGGGATGGGAACCGAGTCGCGGGGTGCTGAGCTGGAGTCAGAACGGACGCGCTCTGGAGGCAGCGGACCTTGAGGGAGTGGAGCCGCCCCGCATCCGCTTTGAGGGCGACCAACTGGTCATCGCGCGTCCTGTGCGCAGCGACCACGCCCGATACACTTGCAGCGTCCGCAGCCCCTTTGGTCACGCGGAGGCTTCAGCGGACGTCTGCGTCTTCTGTGAGTGGGGGAAATGCTTCGGGTCGAGGTAGGGGTCTTGTGGCCCAGGGGACAAGAGGGAACGGGGCCCAGTCTCTGGAAGACCTAAAGGATTCCCTAGTGGCTCTTTCCGCTTCCCAGATGGCCCGGATCCGCCTGTTATCACGGTCTCCTCGAACCGCGACGCAGCCCCTGTTCTCTATGTCACCGCGGGCAGCAACGTGACCTTGCGCTGCTATGCTGCCTCGCGGCCTCCTGCCGACATCGCGTGGAGCCTGGCGGACCCAGCCGAGGCCGCGGTGCCCGCGGGGCCGCACCTCCTGCTGCCCGCGGTTGGGCCGGGACACGCAGGCGCCTACGCCTGCCTTGCCGCGAACCAGCGCACCGGACACCGCCGTCGCTCTCTGCTCAACCTCACGGTGGCAGGTGGGAGAGGCAGAGGCAGGAACTAGGGGACGCCCGGAGAGGGGCGGGTAGGGGTGGGGCCAGCAAGAAGGGGAGGGGACAATCGTGGGTGGGGCGGGGCCAGCAAGGAGTTGGGGACCTTCAGCTAGCCCGGCGGGGATGCCTAAGTAAGGGCCGGAGCCAGCACGAGGAGAGGGGAAGGGGTCAGACCGGTGTGGCAAGGATGACCGGGAGAGAAGGGCGGGGTCAGCGCTGAGATGGGCAGACATTCCTGGCCAAGAAGCATTCTCAACAAAGCAAGCAGCAGAGTTAAATGGCAAAGAGAGGGAGGGAAGCCGGAGGGGTTGAATTTCCCCGGCCAGTAAGTGGAAGCAACAAAGGTAGAAGTTACCTGGAAAGAGGGGCAGAGTCACAAGTGAAAGGGGCTGGGGGTGGTCATTAAGAAAGGGGGACGGAGTTATCTGAGAAGGGCGGGGGGGGCAAAAAGGAGGAGGAGAGATAGCTGGGCACAGGGGAGGCTTCACGTGGAGTAATCAAGTAGGGGACGGAGTAACCTGATGGAAAGGATGGCGCCACAAAGGAAGGAGCCGGCGAAGTTTGAACGGTCAGGAATCAGTGTGTGCAGATGCGGTTTTCTCAGGAAAGGGGGACAGTATGTAGGGCTGCGGGCTGTCCACTTAGCGGGAGAGTTACTGGGGAAAGGGAGAGGAGCCCGATCCTTGGTTTCTCCTTTCCCTCCGCAGATCTGCCCCCTGGGTCCCCACAGTGCTCTGTGGAAGGGGGTCCTGGGGACCGCAGCCTCCGCTTCCGCTGCTCGTGGCCGGGCGGGGTCCCTGCCGCCTCCCTGCAGTTCCAGGGTCTCCCCGAAGGCGTGCGCGCGGGGCCAGTGCCCTCTGAACTCCTGGCAGCCGTCCCCGCCCACCCCCGGTTGAGCGGCGTCCCTATTACCTGCCTCGCTCGCCACCTGGTGGCGACGCGCACCTGCACTGTCACCCCAGGTGAGTTGCGGCGGAGCTTCTGTTTCCTGAGGAGGAGGGGATTTTTTCCTTTGGTCTTTTGGGACTTCTGAAAATGGAACGGTACTTCCTTATTCCAGAAAAGGGGCAGAACTTTACTTTCTTTGAACCTAGAAAAGGAATACGATTTTTCCGATACCCCAGGGTGGGAGCAGGGCAGGGACAGGCGTTTTTTTTTTTTTTTTTTTTCCTGAACGCGGTTAAGAGGGCTGTCACTTTCCCACACGATCAAGGAGATAAATCAGCCACTGCCCCTCTCCCACAGTAATGAATAGCTGAGAATAATATGAGTTTCCTAGCATAGATCCATACGGTATGAGTTCAGTAAGTATTTGCTGAGGAAATAAGATAATACTTAAATGAATGAGTGAATAAGTGAGCGAGAGGGCTGTTCTTCCTGTGGCCAAAATGCCTGGCTTTACCACTATTTTGATTTAACAAAGGGCAAAGGACTTGGTCTCTGAAACCAGGTTAAGGTCTAGGCTTTCCTAACTGGGCTTCCTCGCCTGCCCCCGCAGAGGCCCCCAGACAGGTGCTGCTACATCCGCTAGTGGAGGAAACAGAGTCGGGGGAGGCAGAGGTGGCACTGGAGGCCTCTGGATGTCTCCCGCCCGCACGAGCGTCCTGGGCCCGGGTAGGGCGCCCGCTGGCTCCAGGAGGAGGGAGTCGCCTGCGGCTCAGTCAAGATGGGCGGAAGCTCATCATCAGCAACTTCAGCTTGGATTGGGACTTGGGGAATTACTCCGTGTTGTGCAGTGGGGCTCTCGGTGCTGGGGGCGACCAGATCACCCTCATTGGTGAGCCACGACTTTTAGAAGAACTGAGTCCAGTTCCCCAGCCCCTCCTCCTTCTGACCCCAGGGGTCTGGATCCACAACCCTTTCCTCCCTCAGACCCAGGGATCCAGTTCCTCAGCCCGTCCTCCCTCAGATCCAGGGGCCGTTCCCCCAGCCCCTCTTCCCTCAGTCTGGAAATCCATATTCCTAGACCCCTTTTCTCTGAGACACAAGAGCCCCGGACCACCAGTCCCTTATCTCAGATGCAGGAATTTTTGTCTCTAGACCCCAGCCCAGTCCAGGTCCCCAGGCCCCTTCCTTCTCCCCTCTAGAACCCAAGAATCTAGATGTCCCCTTCCCTTTATCCATTTAGGACCCTCCATCTCCTCGTGGAGGCTCCAGAAAGCCAGGAATGCGGCAGTGCTAACATGGGATGTGGAGCGTGGGGCCCTGATCAGTGGTTTTGAGATTCAGGCACAGCTGGAGGCGCCTGGCCTGGGCAGGACTAACACCTACAAGGACTGGGTCTCCCTGCTTATCCTGGGGCCTAGAGAGCGGTCAGCCATCCTGCCCCTTTCATCTCGGAACCCTGGGTCCTGGGCCTTGCGTGTCCTACCCGTCCTGGGTGGTCAGCCAGGGATTCCATCGAAAAGCCGGGTCTACCAGCAGGGTGAGTTGGGGCTGTCAGCACCTTCTCCTGGGCTTCCCCCTGGTGGTGTGAGGGGCCATTCTCAGTCTGTTGAGTTGGGTCCTACTTTTCTCCCTGTCTTAATGTCCTAGGGCTGCCATAACAAAGTGCCATTAGCTGGGTAGCTTGAAACAACAGAAATTGATTCTCTCACAGCTCTGGAAGTCTGAAATCAAGGTGTCCCAGGGGCCTGTTCACTATCTTCCTTGCCTCTTCTTAGCTTCTCCTCATTCTTGGCATTCTTTGACTTGCTGTCATGTTGCTCCAATCTCTGCCTTTAGCTTCCTTCCCATGGTCTTTTCCTCCCTGTGTGTGCTTCTGTGCTCTTCTAATAAGGACATCAGTTGTACTGGGTTAGAACCCACCCTAATGACCTCTCTTGAACTTGGTTACATTTGCAAAGACCCTATTCCAAAATAAGATCACATCCACAAATGGGAACACAATTCAACTGATGACCCTCCTCCACTGGAGTGTCTCTGGATTTGGTCCCCAGACCTGTATTTCTCCCCCAGATGAACCTGTCCACTCTTATGGCTTTCAATAGCATTAATACTCCAACAACTCCTAAATGTCTTATTCTCAGCCCTGACTTCTCTTGAAAAGAATGCTCCCTACTTGACTTCTTCACTTTGGATGTCTCCTTGGCATCTTAAATGTCATGTTCAAAGTAGACCTCTTGATGGTTTTCTCCCAAATCTGCACCCCCTAACCCTTCAGTCTTCTTCATCCTAGTGAGTAGCACCACCCACACACTCAACCCACTCTCAACATCCCAACTGCCAGCAAGTTTAGTCAATTTTCCTTCTAAAGTTTGTTTTTTTGTTTTTTTTTTTTGAGACAGAGCCTCAACTTGTCACCCTAGGTAGAGTGCCGTGGCAGCACAGCTCACAGCAACCTCCAACTCCTGGGCTTAAGCGATTTTCTTGCCTCAGCCTCCCAAGTAGCTGGGGCTACAGGCACCTGCCACAATGCCTATTTTTGGTTGTAGTTGTCATTGTTGTTTGGCAGGCCTGGGCTGGATTCGAACCCGCCAGCTCTGGTGTATGTGGCTGTCTACAGGCATTGAGCCTAAAGTGTTTTTTGAAATGCATTTATACCTTTCCATCTTCACTCCAAGGCCCTGGTCAAACACTGCATCCTCTCTTGCCACAAGACTTTAAGAGCTGTTCCTCTGGTCTCTTTGTACTCTCTTTTGCTCCGCTATAATCCATTCTCCTTGTAGAAACCAAACTCATGCAAATAAGTTTATAATGCCACCCTACTTAAAAGCCTTCTACTAATTTCTACAAAGACTCCCAGAATCTGGTCCCTGAGAATACCTCCTGCTTCATCCTCTGCCTTTCTCCACTTCATTCTGTGTCCTCCACCCACACTAGCCTTCATCAACACACAGAAAACTCCGTCCTACCTCTGGGCCTTTGCATTTTCTGTTCCCTTCTCTTGGAACATCCTTCCCTCAGAGTTAGCATGACTGGTTCCTTATTCTTCAAGTCTGTACTCAAATGTTACTTCCTCAGGGACCTTAACCAGACACCTTTTCTAAATGTCTCCTCTCCTCTCCCAATTTTTATCATAGCACCTGTTTTTCCTTCTTAGCACAATCTGTAAATGTTTATAGCTCATTCAGTTCTGACTTCTCTCCTAGAATTAATCAACACAAGGGTAGGTATCTTACTTATTTTGCCCACCAGTGAATCCTCACCACCTGGCCCAGCAGCAGGCACATCATAGTCAGTCAGGAAATGTTAAATGAATTGAGAATGCTGGAGTTCCAAATTCCTGAATTCTGAGAGGGAAGGGACAAGGACTTGAACTCCTGGGTTCCCATGGGAAGGATGGGTTAGGGGCTCAAGAAACTTGGGTCCAACCGTGGCTACCACTCTCCTCTTTGTTCCAGGCCCCACCCTGGGCCCTGGGGCCATTGCTGGCATTGTCCTGGGCTCCTTACTGGGCCTGGCTCTGCTGGCAGCGCTTCTCCTCCTGTGCATCTGCTGTCTGTGCGGCTTCCAGGGTGAGTGAAGGGCAGGCAACTGGGGTGGTCCACTGGGATGGTCCCTAGAAAGAGGCTCCTTGGACACCTGGATGAACCAATCAACTCACTCATAGGTCATCCTTGCTGCCTTTCTATCTCCAAACCAGCCAGTCAAAGTAATACTCCACCACTCAGACCAGCTTCCTTTACCATTGGCTGGGTGGGCATGTTGGAGCAGCAAATGGTTCATATTTCTCTTCCTTCTCCCTCCCTCCTTCTCTCTCTCTCTCTCAGGTAAGACTCCTAAGAAAAAGAAGCATCCCCCCAGTTTGACCCCTGTGGTCACTGCACCAGAAAAGAAGATGCATAGTGTGACCCCAGTGCAGATGTCATGGCCATTGCCCCTCAAAGTCCCCCTGGAGGACCCTAGTCCAACTAAGGCCTACCAAGTGAGTGTGGGTGCCCTGTGTCCTTCGGAATGGAGGCAGAACTCTTTTGTTTTATAGTTAAGGAGAAGAGATGGGCTCAGTTTTCTCCCTACAGTTTTACTTGTTAGTTAAAAAGTTGGTAAAACCTTATTCTTTTTTTTTTTGAGTCAGAGTCTTACTCTGTCACCCTGGGTAGAGTGCTGTGGTGTTATAGCTCACAGCAACCTCGAACACTGGGCTTAAGAGAGCTTCCTTCCTCAGCTTCTCAAGGAGCTGGTACTACTCCAGCTGGTTTTCTATTTTTAGTGGAGAAGGTGTCTCACTCTTCCTCAGGCTGGTCTCAAACTCCTGAGCTCAAGCAATCCAGCTGTCTCAGCCTCCCAGAGTGCTGGGACTACAGGTGTGAGCCACTGCACCAGTCTAACTTTACTCTTTTTTAAAATACATAAAAGCTGGACAGGACTTTTTGCCCAACTTTGATATATATTAAAAGAAGAGTGAATTCCAGTTTCTCCACCAAAAGAGGGTGAGGTAGGACCTCCTTTTTTCTTTTCTATAAAAATTGAATAAGATTTACATTTGTCTGTCTAAGGTGGGGTGAAATTTTCTCATTTCCCCACAAAAGGTGGGTTGTTGCATGAGTTAGCTTCCCATTGGATGGCCAGATTCCCCTGCCCCACCTGCAAATGGAGGGAACCAGCTAATTTCTAAAAGATTCAAGCAAGAGCTGGAAAAGATCAGGTGGGTGAGTCACTCCACATCCAAGCCGCCTCCTAGGTTCATCATAACCTGCCTCTCTCTTCCAGGCCACGGGTCCCAGTCCAGTCATCTGTCCAGGAGTGGGCCCAAAAACTGTTCGGTCAGCCACACAGGTGTGATCAGAGCTGATGGCCTACCCTGTACAGGGTGTTTTGGAGCAGAACTTCCTGTTTTGCCCCAGCAGCAGGTAGGGCCTGTTATGACTGAGGGTTGGTCCCTGAAGGTGGGATTTCCTGCCTCACTGTCTCACTGGAGAAGAAAGCTTTACCTATATTTGCACAACTAAGGAAATTTAACTCATGGGCAAAGAAAGACTCCTGCTGATCTAACAGTGCAGTTTGCACAACCTTGGAGGCTTGTTGGCAAACAGACGGGGCTTGCTGTGTGGCTATGAGCTGAAAGGGAGCATGGCCACACTCTCTGAAAAGGTCTCCACATTCCCTTTGCCTCCTCCAGGCCGTGCCCCATCTAGCTCCTGGCTCCTTCATCTTAAAGCAGATCAGATCACATCCCTTTTCTCTTCAAACCCTTTATGGCTGTACATTGCCCTTCAGATATTATCCAAATTCCTCATTGTGACCTTCAAAGCCTTGTGGTTTGTCTTCTGTCAGCCTTCCAGAGCCTCCTTCCACAAGATTGTCCCTGCTTCCTGACTTCAGTAAAAAACAGGCATTTATTTTGCCTCCAGGTTTTTGCCCCCAGTGTTTTTTCTGCTCAGAACATTTCTTTTTCCCTAGTGTTGTTCATTTCTTAGAAGACTATTTCCTTACCCTTGTCATGGTCATAGCTTAATTCCTAGAGTCCCTGAACTTGTAATTATGCATAAATATGTAATTATTTGTATAGTCCCAGACTTCCTCTAAACTGAGAGTAGCACAAAGGCAGAGACAGGTCTTAACACTTACCACAGAGCCTGGCATACAGCAGGCAATCAATAAATGTTTGTTGATTAATCAAATATTTTGGTGCCAGTAAAAGGTTAGGCTTGCTGCTGCTCTCCCAGCATAAGTCTTTCTTTTTCAGCTGAGTTTCTCACTGATAATTTAGGGACTGCATTAGTGAGGATTCTTTTGGCTGCAAGTAACAAAATGGTGGCAAAAAAAATGGAGGTGGGTGGCTTCAGGTTGGCTCAGCAACTTAGTGACCCCATCGAGGACCTGGACCCTTTTCATTCTTTTGCTTTGCCACAATCGATGGATGGCAGGTTGTCTCCTTGTGTGTTGCCTCATGTAGCAAGATGGTTGCTACAGCTCCAGTCATCACATATTCAGATCCAAAGATAAAAGGAATGGGGCAGGGCTTTTTTCCCATGTCTCCCTCCCTGTTTTCCTCCCTCAGGTGTGGGGTGGGTGGGAGGAAACTTCCCTGTAGGTCTATTGACAAACTTCCTTTTATGTCTCTTTGGCTAAAACTGGCCACAGAGCTGTAAAGGAGGCTGGAAACCAAATATCTCAGCCTGTATCATGGCAGGGGGATCTTCCAGCAAAGAAGCGAGAGGAAGGAAAGAGCTAAAGTATACAATGTCTGTGTTCAGGAAGGAAAGGATGTGAAGAATTCTGGTTGGGGTAGAAAAGTCCATTGCAAAACAGACCTTGGATCCATTTGGAAAGGTGAGGGCTGGAGTCTTAGATGCCTGGCCTTCTATATGTTTTCATTTCCTTTTTGTTCATTAAAGACAGAAAACTTAATGCAAATTGGCTTAAGTATACAGGGGACCTTGTTGGTCATCAGGTAAGTTTTCATCCAGCTTCTCAGATGATGTCATCATAGGCTCTATTTCCCTAGACCAGTGGTTCTCAATCTGTGGGACCTACAGGAACTGTATTAAAGGGCTGTGGCATTAGGAAGGTTGAGAACCACTGCTCTAGACCTTTCACTCTGCATTATATAGTATTTCTATCATCCTCAGGCTCCACATGTGGTCTTCTCCACCACCTAAGATCTTTTTGTTAGATGGAAAAGAGCAACCCTGCAGATCTAGACCTCACATCTTTGGAAGAGTTATTTCTTCTTGTGAATCCATACACTGTCCCATTAACCCTGGCTGGGTCACATGCCCGTCTCTGAACTGATCATGGTGGAACGTGAGCTATGCCAGGTGGCTTGAGCCAAATGGGGACCACCTCTGAAACAAGTCAATTCCAAATCTACCAGAGAAAGCAGGGGGTAGGAATGATCCCCACAAATGACCCTTTACCCTCTGGTTACCCAAATCTCTAAAAACACTGACAGCTGCAGGCAGAGACTTTGGAAAAAGGCGTTTATTGGTGTGGTGGTCTCAACACTCCCCATGAATTGGAACACATGGCCCGCAGGGCCCCCCACCCCCCTCCCTGGCATTCCTCCCTGACCCCACCCTGTCCCCTGGACCCTGGGAATGGAAGACAATGTGGGATGGGGCCCATGCCCCTGTCTGAGGTACAGTCACTGCCCCTTGCCCTCTTCTCCACCAAGCTCTGGGTGGTGTGATTTGGAGTGGGTGTTAGTAGAGAGGGTCTCCTGGGAGTTGGAGCTGGTGACATGACATCTTTGCCTGGGCTGAGGATGTCCGTGTGATGCTTTTGCATCCCCACTTTTGTGTCGTGTACCAGGGTGGAGCAATCCTACAATCAGCTGAGGATGCAGCCTCTCAGCACCCTTCCTGACAACAGCCCATCCTCGGGGGAACTTCAGCTAGTCACCAGCTACAGGACTGGCTGAAGCCAGGGAACTATTGCTGGTCATGGTCGCTGGTGTGTGTGTGTGTGTGTGTGTGTGTGTCTGAGCATGAGGGTGGTCAGGCAGCCTTTGGGAGGTACAGCTGGCAGAGCAGCTAGGGAGTGGTGGACCAGCAAGCCCACACTTGTAGGCCAGGTGCAGGGGTCCTGAGGAGGGCAGCTGGCTGATGTCACAGGTGGCTCAGGGGAGTGTCAGCGGTGGTAGGGCAAAGCACTGAGACAGGTGACTACTGCCACCAGCCTGACAGTTGGATGGAAGCACCAATTGGCCCCTGGAGAGGGCCAGAAAATTCAGGGTGGGGAGGGAGAGGGAGAGTGGGAAGGTCTCAGGCCACTGAGCCAGTGATGGGGCCTCTGGCTACAGGCAGCTGGTAGGTGACAGCAGGGAGGCCCAGAGCCCAGTTGGTGATCCCCTTCCAATTCACAAAGGCTGAATGATAACTTGGCAGATGAGTGTTATACCCTTCCCCACTCCCAACCTGCCCAGAAGATGCCCTTCTGGGGGGGAGAAGTGTGTGTGCATATGCTGGGAAAGCAAGGGGCCTCTTCACAGCTTCCGGGGTGGAGCCCCCACACCTACCTTCAGCCACAGGGGAGAGGCAGCTGGGGTGGGGACAGTGTACACGGGAATGTTGGGGGAGAGGATAGCTGAGTCCCCTCCCCCAGCCCATCTACCAATCCCCCCCCCCATACACACACATGCAGGCGCGTGCACGCGCATACACACACTCTCTCACAAACACACCCACATCCACATCCACACACGAGCCAGTTGACAGCCTGAGCTAAGAGAGGGGTATGGGGTGGCGGGGGTGGGTCACAAATGGAAACGTGAACGAGTGGCGAAAATGGCTGTAGAAAGATGCATAATTTTGCGTTATCCCTCACAGTGATGGGTTCTCTAAAGATCTTTTCTTCTTTCTCCTCCTCATCCTTGGTGGGTGGCCAAGAGCTCTTCCGCCCCCTTGAGACCCATGGCTCTTGCTTCCCGGTCCTCTTGCTCTCGGCCCGAGGCCCCCTGTGGGGACAGCAAGCTCCACTGGGTTGCACCTACATTTTCCACCACAGCCAGCCCAGGGCGCAGAGGAGGATCAGGGGTCCCGGGGGCCTTGGGGCCGAGTTTTCCAGGGATCCTGGGCCTGGGGGAAGAGAAAGGGTTACAAGTGAGGCTCAGGGGTGGGGAGAGACCCTGTGTGTGTCTCTCCCAGATACCCCAGCCTCTTTTGTGTCTACTTTTTTTTTTTGAGACAGAGTCTCAAGCTTTTGCCCTGGGTAGAGTGCTGTGGTGTCACAGTTTACAGCAATCTCAACCTCTTGGGCTTAAGCAATTCTCTGGCCTCAGCCTCCCAAGTAGGTGGGACTACAGGCACCCACCACAACGCCCAGCTATTTTTTTTTTTGTCTGGTTGTAGTTATCATTGTTGTTTGGCAAGCCCGGGCTGGATTCTAGCTTGAGCTACAAGCGCCAAGCCTGAGTCTACTTCTTTAGGGGCCTTTCTGATCTCTCCCTGTGCCTGTTCTTCTGACTCTGAATCTGAGCTTCCCCTTAGGTGTTCTCCCTTTCCTCATAGTCTTAGCATCATCTTACTGTCTCACAGATTTTGTTAAATGGCACTTCTACTGGACTCTCCAAACTTTCCTCCCTAACACTGGCTACAGGCCCCCCTCTCTGTCATTACTTAATACTACATCCCCATGCACCCAGCTGCTCAAGCCCAAACCTCACAATCACCTTGGACTTGACTTCCCTCATTCTTCACCCTTCTATATCGGTCCAATGACTTAATCCTCTGGGCTCCACCTCCAAAACATCTCCCAGTACAGACTTTGTGCTATTCACTGTTCCTCCTGGCCTCCCTGCCTCCATCCTGCCCTTACTCATCCCTCAAACAGCAATGTGATTCTTTTTAGGAGCATCAACAACATGTCACTCCCCCGCTTAATAAATTCCAGCAGTCTCATCTCTCAGTAGAATAATCTCCAAACTTGTCATTGTGTCCTATGAGACTCTGGCCTCTGACTTCCTCTTTAACCTCGAGTTCCACTTGACTGCTCTGCTCCAGGCATGCTACCTCCTGGCTACCCTTTGCAGCACACACTATTCTGTCTGCCTGCAAAGCTCTGCCGGAAGATCTAGGTAGGGCTGACTTCTTATCATTCAGGTCTCAGTTTATTTATTAATTTTTTTTAGACACAGAGGCTCACTGTGTTGCCCTCAGTAGAGTGCTATGGCATCACAGCTCACAGCAACCTCCAGCTTTTGGGCTTAGGTGATTCTCTGGCCTCAGCCTCCCAAGTAGCTGGGATCACAGGCGCCCACAACACTGCCTGGATTTTTTTGTTGCAGTTTTTCGGTATATGGGGCTGGCGCCCTACTCACTGAGCCACAGGTGCTGCCCTTATTTATTCTTTTTGAGACAGAGTCTCACTATGTCACCCTTGGTAGAGTGCCATGGAGTCACAGCTCACAGCAAACTCAAACTCTTGGGCTTAAGAGATTCTCTTGTCTCAGCCTCCCACTTATCTGGGTTGACAGGTGCCTGCCACAATGCCCAGCTACTTTTTTTGTTGTAGTTGTCATTGCTGTCTAGCAGATCCGGGCTGGGTTCCAACTCACCTGCCTCTGTGTATGTGGCTGGTGCCCTAACCATTGAGCTACTGGCACTGAGCCAGGTCTCAGTTTAAATGTAATACCCTGAGGACGTCTTCTCTAATGAGCTTTCTTTCTTTCTTTCTTTCTTTTTTGAGACAGTCTCACTATGTCGCCCTGGTAGAGTGCTGTGGCGTCACAGCTCATAGCAACCTCAAACTCTTGGGTTAAGCGATTCTCTTGCTTCAGCCTCCCAAGTAGCTGGGACTGCAAGCGCCTGCCACAACGCCCGACTATTTTTTAGTTGTAGTTGTCATTGTTGTGTGGTAGGCCCGGGCTGGATTCGAACCTACCAGCTCCAGTTTATGTGGCTGGCGCCCTAGAGGCTGAGCTATAAGTGCCTAGCCACTTTTTTCTTTTTTCCTGAGACAGAGTCTCACAGTCTCACTGTGTTGGCTGGAGTGCCATGGCTTCAGCCTAGCTCACAACCACCTCAAACTCATGGGCTCAAGTGATCCTCCTGCCTCAGCCTCCTGAGTAGGTGGGACGATTGGTGCATGCCACAACACCTGGCTAGTTTTTCTATTTTTAGTACAGACAGGGTCTTGCTAGTGTACAGGCTGGTCTTGAACTCCTGAGCTCAAGAGATCCTCCAGTCTCAGCCTCCCAGAATGGTAGGATTACAGGTGTGAGCCACCGCTCCCGGTCCCTGGTGAGCTTATCTAACAGCTGCCACCCTGATTGTGTCTATTATCTATCTTCTCCCTAGTCCGTATTGATATACAAAATTATTTTTTGTTCATGTATGTGTTTGCTTACTTATCTACGTGTCCACTTGTTTATTGCTTTTCTACTACTAGACCAAAATAAGCTCGGCGAGTTCCCAAACCTTTTTTCTTTTGTGCACTGTTTGTGTGACCTTCGTTCGTCCAACGCCCGTGGCCCTTAATGGGCTCTCAATCGCGTTGCTTTGGGGAGTCTCCTACCTAAACTCGCGGTCAGTCTAAGGGACCGCCCCCCGCCTCCATAAGCCCCGCCCCCGCCCCGCCCCCGTCGCGGCGCCCAGACGCACGCAGGAGGCGCATGGAAGCGCTGGACGCTCCGAGCCGGTTGGCCGCGCGACACGTGTAGTTGCCGTAATGCCGGGCGCTCACGTTGGCGAACAGAAGCATCGAGCGGGTGCGCTCCGTCTGCACCTTCAGGCCCTCGGCCGCGCCGCCGCTCAGCCTGCAGTGGACCTGGGTCAGGGACCGAGCCGCAGAATCCGGGCCCAGGAGCCCCTCGGGGTGCGGAGCCAAATCCGCCTCCTCTCAAGACTACGGCACTCCCCGGAGACCCGGCACCCCAGTGACCCCTTGCCTCGGCTTCTAGCTCCCGGTGGATCTGGGTCACTCCAGCCGCCGCCTCTCTCCAGGCACCCTAACCCCTCGGGGACACTGCACTCCTCCGGGGTGCGCCCTTAATCTCTAGGAGCTCCCAAACCCTGCTGGGTTCCAGCCACAATGGCCTCCTAAACCTTGCCCGCCAGCTCCTCATCTTCAACCCCTGAACCAGGAGACCTCCCTGAATAGTCTGGACCGGGCTCCGACATTCATTGTCTTGGGACTCAAGTTTGGCTCCCTGGGGCTCGACAGATCCTAGAGGCTGGACAACCCAGCTTTCGGAACCCAGGGCTTGCTCCCTTCCGCCAGGGTTACCCCACCCTTCAATCCAAGGGACCAAGGGACCTCCCTCTGGCCCCTCCCACGGCCTGTCGCGGTGTTGTCCTCACAGTCTGTCATCCTTGTACCACTGGAAATCCGCGGGAGGCACTGCCATGGCTTCGCAGCGTAGGAGGGCGGCCCGGCCCAGGGCGGTGCGGGCGCTGGTCACGTCCGTGATGGTCGGAGGATCTGGCGAGGGTCAGCGAATTCTCAAGCCACGTGGGGACGAGGGGGCCCGCCCCAGTCCCTCTCCCCCAGACCTGGGAGTCCCGCCTTGGCTTCCTCCTCCTTAAGCACCCAGGGTCTGCCGCCCTTTCGTGCCTAGTGCCTGGGGATGCTCACAGTTGACTGTGACCAGCACGCGGCGGCTGTCGGGCGCTGAGTTAACTCCGTTATGAGTCACACACTCATATTCCCCGGCCTGGCCCCGCTGGATGTCGGAAATCTCAAGGATCTCGCCCTCGGAGGTGAAGCCGTCTGTGCGGGAAGGGAGGGGAAGGGGGCGGGGCCAGACACAAACACTTAACACGGGACAACACGGGTACAACACGGACACACATCAGCGGGGTGGGCACAGCAGGGCCAGGAGTGCCCCAGGTCGGTCTATGGGATTGTAGGGGGTGCGGGGCCTGGGATCTTTCCAGCTAAGGGTAGGGGAGTGAGGATCTGGGGTTTAGTAACTGGAACCCAGTGAGGAGGGTCCTAGAATTTGGGGGTTCAGGAGATCATGGGATCTGGGGTCTTGTGACTCAGATCATGGAGCTCGTAGGACTCAGTGGGGAGGAGGATCCTAGGATTTGGGGTCTTAGAAGGATACAGCAAATAACAGACCCAGAGTTCTGGAATCTAGCTCATGGGATCCATGGAATTGGAATCTGGTGATTGGGATCAACAATCAGATATCTGAGGGTCTTATAACAGGTTAGCATCTCAGAAGACCCTCTGGGATTTAAAGTATCCAGATTCCAGGTACTTGAGATCTAGTCAGAGTATTTAGGGAACAGTACCTAGTGACTGGTTCAAAGACCCAGTGAGTGAAGATCCAGGGATCTAGAATGTGGTGGTGGAGACTGGGGTAAAAGGGTGGATGGGTGATGTCCAGGACCCAGGCTATCATGTTAGGTATCTTAGAGCTGTTTTTGAGGGTGGCCTTCAGCAGTGGCTCTTGGAGCTTGTTAAAAGAGATTGTGTGTGGGAGTGGAGGGAGCCCTGATTCAGCAGGTCTCAGCTGGGGCTTGAGAATGTGCATGTCTGGCAAGTTCCCAGGGGATGCTGATGCTGCTGGTCTAGGGCCTACACCATGAGGCCTACCAGGCAGGAGACTCCAGCAGGAGACAGTAGGGATGTGACCAGGGAAGATGGAGCAAACCTGGCTTAGGGCATATAGTGGTTGGGATCCAAGTCCAGGAGAGTCTGTGGGTAGGGACTTGGGGGGTGGGGGGTGGGGTGGGCAAATTGGGGTTTGGGGGAGGTGTGCAGGCAGTGGCCCAGGCCTGGAACAGCAGTTGGGAAGCCAGTAACGAAGGCACTAAAGGTCTGAAGACTGGTGGAGAAATAATACCTGGGAGTAGGGTGGGAGGATGAAATCAAGTGGCCAGAAGAGTTAAGGGGACCAGAAGTGATAGGAAGTGGGGTATGGGGAACTAGGTTGGGATATGGGAATGGAGGGGCCCAGAGTGTGGAGCTGGGTAAGGGAATTTTGGCCTGGGATGGGGTCCTCACCTCGGAGCTGCCTCCAGGTGACCGTGGGCTCAGGTCGCCCCACAGCCAGGCAAAGCAGGTTCACATTGCCTCCCTCGTTCACTGTCACAGGTGAGGAGATGTTCACGATGCGGGCAGGGACTGTGGATGGGGCAGAGGTCAGGGAGAGGCTAGATATGGTTGCCTGTGATCTTGGCCCCAGACCCTCCTCCCTCAGACATGGGGTTCAGGCCCACAGCTCCTCCTTCCTCAGACTAAGGGGCCCCATCCTCAGCCCTTCCTCCCTCAGATCAGGGATCCCATTCCCAGCTTCTCTTCCACCAGCCTAGGGCTCCAGCTGCCATTCCGCCTGTCTCTCTGTAAGGATCCCACATCTCCAACTTGACTTTGCCCTCTCTCTGCAGGGCCTATCTGGGCCTAGCCCCTTGTCTTTTTTATTTTTTATTTTTATATTTTTGAGATGAGGACTCACTCTGTCACCTAGGTAGAGTGCTGTGGCATCATCACAGCTCATACAACCTGAAACTCCTGCTCTCAAGCAATGCTCCTGTCTCAGCCTTCCAAGTAGCTGAGACTACAGGTGCCATCACAATGCCTGGCCAGTTTTTCTATTTTTAGTAGAGACAGAGTTTCCCTCTTGCCCAGGCTGGTCTCAAACTCCTGAGTTCAGGTGATCCACTCATGTCGGCCTCCCAGAGTGGTAGGATTACAGGCGTGAGCATCCATCCTAGCTCCTTGTCTAACTGCTGGTCTTCTCAGTCTCTGTATATTTCTCCACCTTCATTCTAACATATTTATTATTATTTTTAAATTAATTTCTTTAACAAATAACCATATGGTACTTACTGTGTGGTATATTCAGTGCTTTACAAAAATCTACCCATTAGACCCTCCCTGCCAGCCTTGGGGGTAGATGTTACTTTATTTCTTCAATTCTAAGACGGCCTGTGCCTTTCCCCCTCTTTCTTTTCCACATTCGAACATTCCTTCAATCAGGATGCCAGAGGATAGGGTTTGAGGGGCAGTGTTTTTCCTTTTCTATCAGGGCAGCATATAAAGGCAAGGTGAAGTCTTGGTTCAATGACTGACATCACTATCCCATTCGGGAATGGCCTCTCTGCCTGCTCAGGGTCCCTGGGCTGCTGGATGGTGGTGTTGAGGCTGGCATCCTACTTCCTGGGCTGGGGCTTGTTGTGATCCCCCTGAGCTGTCTGTCTCTAGGCTCCCCTGACCCAGTGCTCCCTGCCTTTCAGACCACTTCTACTGTCACATATGCAGGGCTCCTGAGCACTGTCTCTGTGCCCCTCCCCCTGCTCCTGACCACTTTCCAGCCTGACCTCCCCCTCTAGATCCTGGTGCTCCCAGCCCTACCAGACTTCCCTCTGCCCTCTTGGCCATTGTCTTCCCCTATGCACCACTGTTGGTTTTCTGGTACTAGCCCTGTGCCCAGTAAAGGGCTCAGCTCAGATGCCACATCTGGGAAGCTTTCCCTGAATTCTTCTTGGAAAATCAGCTCCCAAGGACAGGGATAGTCTACCTTGTTTCTTCTCTATCCCCAGTGCCCTAAACAATGCTTAGATATAGTAGGTGCTCAATAGATGGGGCTGAGTGAATTAATATGGTCTTCCCCTGAGCACCCCAACACTCCTTCCCAACACCCCAACTTCCCTTCACACAGAAGTGTCACTATCTGTGTGACTACCTTTCCCACAGGGCTGGATCCCTGAGCGTGAAGTCCTCCCCTGCTCTTTCTAGCCCCATCCACTGGCCGGGCCTCAGCCAGGCTCACCATGGACGATGAGGTAGACCTGAGTGGTGTACGGTTGGTGGCGGGTCTGGAAGGAACAGGTGTAGAGGCCCTCGTCGCCAAGCCCCACCTCAGTGATGAGGATGGAAAACTCCTCGGGGGTGTTGATGAGCAGCCGCACCCGCGGGTCACTGGTCCAGCGGTCATTGCCCGCGTACAGGATGTTGGAGCGGTTCAGCCAGGCCACACGGGTCACATGCTCATCGATGAAGCAGCTGTGAGGGAGGATGAGGCTAGGGGTTTTTTTCTCCACCCACACCAGCCTGGTCCTCCAGGGTCCCCCATCATGAGGGTAGGAGGAAGAAGTAGGTCCATAATATCTCTAGGTGCCACCACCACCCTGGGGAAGATGTTACTCAGGGGGCTATACAGGGGCCTAAGCTGAGCCTCAGAGGGGGAAAGTTGGAAGCCAACTGCACGACCAAATGATGGCTGATGATTACTGCGAGACTATTGTGTGTCAGAGACCCAGAAAGAGGAGGGAACACACTCAGGAAGAGAGGGATAGGAATGGAGAAGGGGAAGGATAGAGACCAGAGGGGGAGACAGAGACCCAGAGAAAAGGGGACAGAGACTGGGAGGGGACAGAAACCCAGAGAGAGGGGGAGGGCAGAGAACAGAGTGGGAAACAGAGACCTGGAGAGGACAGAGACTCAGGATGGGGACAGAGACCCAGAAAGAGGAGGGGAGACACTCAGGGAGAGAGGGATAGAGATGCAGAGGGGGAGGATAGAGACGGGGGTGGGGTGGGGACAGAGACCTGGTTGGGGGATAGAGACTCAGGAGAGGCAGAGATCTGGGCAACAGTATCCTGGCTGTCATTTATTAACCAGTCACAATATGCCACTCTTGAAACATAGTATGTGTACAAACTCTTGAATTATTGCAGTAACCTATGTGGTAGTTTCCTTATCCCCACCCCTTTGACAGGGGGCCCACGGGTACTTGCTCCTGATGGGGGTGGTAGATCCCACCCCAGGCTGTCCCTGCAGTCAGGACCCCCCTCCCAGGAAGAGGAAGCTCTACAAGGCAAAGAGATAGCACTGATGACTTTGTAGGACCCCACTGTGGAGGTACCTGAGGGTGGCATTGTCACCTTCACACACTGTGTAGTTGTCAGCAGGAGAGTTGAACTCCAGGCTCTGGGACAGCAGCCCTGGGGAAGGGAGGGGGCAGCTCAGCCTTGGCAGCTCAGGCAGGGCCTGGCATGGCAGAGGCTGTACACGAACACACAGATCTACAATCTTGTGGACATAAACATCTCTTGCACCCACCACCGCACGTATTCATGGGTGTTTTCAGAGATGCACACACAGCAGTTGTGATCAGAGCCCATGTAGGCAACACCTACCTTCCCAAGGGCCCACACTGACTCCCAGACTGGGATAGGTAGGTTCACATGCACACACAAAACTGTACACCTCCAGAGACACAAACCCAACAGCCCATGCACAACAAACCACACACTTAGATAGATACTATATAGATGCTTGTGTACACAGATGGATATACAGAGGGTGCCCAAAAATGCATACAGATTTTAAGAGAAGCAGCTGTCCTATTCATGCCTGTCTCATGGTAGCATTAGCGTTCATTTGATTAGCGCCATTAGCAAATATCATCCTACACATTGCTATAGTAATTCAATTCAAATTTGAAAAGTAATATGCGTACCTAGATAGCATTGCTTAAAGTGAGTATACATTTTTTTTGGCACCTCTGGCACAGGCACAGAGACATATGCACACATGTGTACACAGACACACAGAGGCATGTCTATACACGTGTGCACACAGACACATATGTACACACATACAGGTGTATATAAACAGACATGTGCATACATATGATATACATGCATAGAAACATGTACATAGACACACAGATACACAAGCATACAGACACATATGCACACAGATACATGTGTACATAGAACACATACTATATATATATATATTTTTATTTTTTATTTTTTTATTATTTATTTATTTTTTTTTTTTTGGAGACCAAGTCTCACTTTGTTGCCCTTGGTAGAATGCTGTGGTGTCATAGCTCACAGCAACCTCAAACTCTTGGGCTTAAGTGATCCTCTTGCCTCAGTCTCCTAAGTAACTGGGACTACAAGTGTCCACCACAATGACTGACTAGTTTTAGAGATGGAGTCTCACTCTTCCTCAGGCTGCTCTCAAACTCCTGAACTCAAGAAATCCACCTGCCTCGGCCTCCCAAAGTGCTAGGATTACAGGCATGAGCCACCATGCCCAGATAGGCAGGGACATACATATCATCACACACTGATTCACAGTTACAGAGATATGTACACATATACATATACACATACACATGTACAGATACACAATATCTATGCACAGACACATGTACACACAGATACATGTGTGTACACAACACATATACATATGTGCAGATACACACACATATACATATCCACCAATGCACATGTACATGGGCACACAAAAAATAATCATAGTACAGCATATTATGCACAGGAGTACACAGACACACACATTCACAGATACACACATGTATACATACACATATAAATTCAGAAATATACACATGAATTCATGCATATACAGAGCCAGCTGCATACATATACTCAGCACAGACATATGTATACACATATACATGTGCAGACATGCATAGAAACACACAGTCATGCACACATATATACACTTAGAACACACCTATCAGTCACACAAACATGCTCTAGACACATATGAACCTTCACAGACACACACCCCTACACAGACACACTGCACACCCACACCTGCTACACACTGCAGCCCGGCCTGTAGGCCCTAGCATCACCACCCCCTCATCTGTCTGTGGACTCTGGCTGGCAGGCTGGACCCCAGCCAGACAGTGGGGACTGGGCACACAGCGGTGGTGGAGCCAGATGAGCTGGCACCAGGTGGAGTGGAGCAAGGAGGAGGCTGGCTGGATGACCTTGCGCCTACAGTGGGAGGGCCCTGTGAGGGGCTGCCCTGCCCCAGCCCAGGCAAGGAGCTAATTAATCTAGTGAATTAATTGCCCGTGGTGCCCCAATTACTCCCAGGGGCCTTCTCCATCAGCAGCCCCTCTGGAGGGAGCTGGGACAGAGCCAGTGGCAGGTTGAGGGTCCTGCAACCCCTCACCTGAGACTCACACAGGCCAGAGGAGCTCTGGGCTTTGGAAAGCCCAGGATGGAGAGTGGCTAACCCTCCCGAGCTGTACACCATGGGTACTGCTGCAAACAGCTCTGGGGACGACAGGAGACAGCCAGGAGATGGACGGCAGACACACACATGGAGGCTTGGACAAGACATAGAAGCTTCCTGGGCCATGAAATAGCCTCCACACTGGTACGGCCTTGCCCAGAGGGACAGGTGACCACTCAGTCATGCAGACACGGACAGCTGCATGTGCACACACACAAGCAGAAGATTGTCCCACCTTCTCAGTCCCACACATGGCTGTGGCCCTGCTCAGTGGGACAGGAGCACATATAATAGTGACTCTGACACATCCCTGCACAGGCACCCAGCAGAAGGTCATTTAGAAAGACAGCTCTGTCCCGGGTGCAGTCATATTGTCACATTCAGCCACAAATGGTCAGTCTCAAGCCAAGCAAGTGCTGCAGACTGAGTCACCCAGGATGTCTAACCAGCTCTCACATGGCTTTATCAACACCCCCCACAACATGGCTGCAAAGTGCACAGGTGGTTATGGCCTTCCCCCAGAGGGTGTCCACACTCAAACACACACATACACACACACACACACACAAACACACACGCACTGTCCTAGTGGCTACAGCACCAGCAGTCCAAGTGCCACCCTTTTCCCAATGCTCACAGCAAACTCAGCTCTTCTATGGCTCCACAGCCTGCAGGACCTAGACCAGGCCCTGAGCCTTCTCTCTACCCAGCATGTGCATGGTCTAGCTCTGCATTCTTCTCTCCACCCAACCTCTGCTCCTTAAAACCATTCTCCTCTAGGACCCAGCCCTTCTGGGAGGCCTGTCCCAGCTGCCCATGATCACCCTCCACTTTGGAAGATCCTGAATCAGATCTGTGTTAAACCACAACCTGTGCAACAGCCAGCGACACCATCACATCCATTGAACACAAAGGGCTGGCCTGGGCCGAGAAGCAGGTCATGTTGTCACTTATGCTCAGATCACACATGGCCATACACACACATGCAGGCAGGTGCAAAGTCACATACAAAAAGATACACCTGGGCCAAAAGCAGTCACAGGCGGTGAGCATTAAGACCCCACCCTAGGCTGATCCAGACAGCAGACAGAAAGACACACAGACCTGCCATACTCCTGGAGACACACACCTTAGGACAGGCATCATAACCCCGGCCCTGCTGACACTAGGGCTTTCTGCCCTGTGCCCTCTGAGACACTGGCAGCATCCCTGGCTAGGGCCTGCTCAGTGCCAACAGTTCCCCTCACCCCACAGAAGTGACAACCAGAAAGGCCTCCAGACATAGCCAGATGCCTTCCAGGGGGCAAGATCACACTTCCTCCCCCACTGGGAGCCTTAACCAAAAGGAACCAAAGCCCATGGTAAAGGAGGGACAAGAGGGTGCTGTCCAAGGTGCTCCTGAGAGCTCAAGGAACCCAGGGCTGCTGGGCTTACCCAGTGACTTGAACAAATGCCCCCAAAGGAGCTGAGCCCATGTGCCAGGACCCTGGAATGGGGGTGGCCTCCACAGGCAGGTAGGACTCAGCCATGCATCCTGGCAGAGATAAAATATTGACACACACCCATGCTCCCTGCCAGAGGGTTTTTCCCAATGCTCACAGCAAACTCAGCTCTTTCATGGCTCCACACAGCCTGCAGGATCTAGGCAAGGCCCTGAGCCTTCTCTGGCCTCCTCTACCCGGCACGTGCATGATCCAGCTCTGCATTCTTCTCTCCACCCAACCTCTGCCCCTTCAAACCATTCCCCTCCAGGACCCAGCCCTTCTGGGAGGCCTGGCCCAGCTGCCCATGATCACGGTTGTCTGCCTCAATGTCAGTCTTGGAATCTGACTTGAGGGCGGTTCAGTGGGCCCTTGCTTCTTGATCTGTGTGCCTATGAATTTGGACATCACATACATTTGGCTCACAAAATCCCTAAGCTCCAGGAGTGGGAGGCCTGCTCCATGCTGTGTGACCTTGGGCAAATCTCTTTCTCTCTTTGGGCTTCAGGGAATGGGGTAGGGGTCAGGCTAGCCATTCATTTGTTCAGGGATGACCTTCTGAGAGTCCGTGATCCACTCAGCCCCAGCCCTGATTACCCCTCTTGGAGTCTGTATCTGCTTCCCTCCAGGGCAGGCCTGGCCCACAGGAGGCCTCCAGACGTGTTTCATGTGTCAGGAAACAAGCCTGTGCACATGAGCTCTCCTTTGCAGAAATTGTGCTTGGAACCCTGACTCAGTCAGTGCAGCCTTCCAGGCCTGATCAGTGTTCCCACACCTTCCCACAGTACCTGGACTACTTCCATTAGAGTTCAGGTTATACTGTGACTGTGTCTGTCTTCCCCAGCAGATTAGAAATTTCTTGAGGGCAGAGCCTCGTTCTGCCCCAGATTATGTCCCCAGCATCTTCCAGCACAGGGCCTGGCTGAACGGAGGCCTTGGAAATTATTTGTTGAATGAATGAACTACATGGATCCCTGTGACACTCTTCTCTAATTCTTGAACTTCTACTCATTCTTCAGGAACCCAATCCAAATGCACCTTCCTCCAGGAGGACCTCCCTGATTGTTCAAGGCAGAGTCCTCCCCTCCTTTTTCAGGGCACCCTTGGATTCAGCTGACACAGTGTCCACAGTGCCTCTCCTTTTACCAGGAGCTCCATGAAGGCCTGAAATGTAGCCATGTCCCCCAGGGACTGGGCTTACCTCAGAGTTCTGAAGCATTTGTGGAAAGGGAACCAGACACCAGACAATAAAGCCCCCGAGGAGCCTGGGCTGGAAGATCAAATGCCTGTCCCACCACTTCCTGGCTTGGTGACCCTCCCCCCTCCTTACTGGGCAGTCTGAGCTTCAATTTCCCCATCTGTACAAGTGAACAATAAGAATTCTTCCCTTCAAGGGTTTCTGTGAGGGACTCCATGAGACTATGCAAGCAAAGCATTTAGGTCAGCACCTGGAGGGCAGAAAGGGCCCAATATTGCTGGCTATTCCAAACAGCACCTTCTTTCTGAAGAAACACCCATCACTATCCTTGGTTTGGTGTCTGTCTCCCTAGAAGCTACTCTCAGAGCAGGGATTGAGCTGCTGGAGGCCCTACATCAGTGACTCCTGGGCAGACGCCCACAAGCGCTTGCACATAGCAGTGACCTGGCAAAACCCGGAGGCCCAGGAATGGAGTGGGGTTGCCAGTAGCCTGCATTCAAATCCCAGTTCTGCCACTGAGTTGCAGAGCTTACTTCACCTTTCTGGGATTCAGTTTCCTCACCTGTAAACGGGAATGACAATCATGCCTGCCTCATCTGGTTAAGGGCAGGAACAAAAGAGGACATCCAAGTAAAGAGTTTAGGACAGGGCCGGGCAGTTAAGTGCTTATAAGCAGTTGCCCATGAGGTGGCTGTTAGGATGTGACCAGTACCATCCTGTGGTAAGGAGAGAGAGGTCCAGCAGTGACTGGAGGGATCACTCAGGTCCCTTTCCTTGTAGTATTTACAGCTCAGATGAGTGGGCCTCATACCTGTTTGATAAATAAATCATGGAGAGCAGGTCATGGATGAGTGAGTTTCCATAAAGGAGAAAGATCTCTAACAAGCAGAGTGACCTTGAGTTGGGGGTAAGAATCTCCTGCCGCACTGCAAAGGAACTTAGGCAAAGTGGGGATCCTCCAGCAGAGGAGATGATCTGATTCCACGGTTCTCAAATCCACAGGTGGGGGGCCTGGGGTCCAGGGAGCCCACGTGAACTTGTGCTGGTCACTCATGGGAGTGTTGGGGTTCAGGAGACTGGTTGGGGTGGAGGGCAGAGGAGGGGCTGTGGGGCTCTGTCTGGAAGGGACTGTGAAAAGGGGCTGGGATGGAGTGGCTTTGGCACTGAAGAGTCCCCAGACTTCTCCTCTTTCCTTTGATGGCCTTGGCATTATGGACACCCCAGCGGAGTCCAAATGCTGCGCCAAGAAGCCCAGAACTGGGCACTACATGTTGGCCTTGTCCTTTCTGCTGGCCCCAGCTGAGAGCCTTTAGCTCTGCTGTCCCCCTGGGGACCTTCACGGGTTGACTTCTCTGCCTTTAACTTCACTCTCACCTAAGCTCAAAGGGCCAAGTCATTCTTATCTTTTTGACAACATCTCATCACCCTCAGAAATTACATATTGTTTACTTGCTGTTATGTTTAGGTTGATGTTCTGTTTTTTATCTCTCTGTGTCCCACTACAATACAGCACCAAGGGCAGGGGCTTCTCCTCGTCCACGCACCAACCCCCACCCCCACACACACGCACACATCCCAGCGCCCAGAGCAGTGAGGCTATACCCTGAAGCTTTCGATATGTGAGCCAGTGATGCAGACCACAGTGAACAGGGTGTGTGGAGGCCCCAAGGAGAGCTGGTCATGGAGAGGTGGTGGTGGCAGTGCCAGGACTCAAATATGGGGCCCCCTCCTGGCTGCCATCACCCCACCAGCTGCCCAAGTAGCAAAGGAACCACCCACCTCATTGGCTACTACTGAGTTTGTTGAATTGTTTTAAAATATGACATGGTAGCAACTTTTGTAAATACCCTATATATGTATGTGTGAGGGCATGTGTTGACGTAAAGGATTCAGAAAAAAATTAAAGATAGATGAATATTTACTGATGCCAGGTACTGTGAAGTGGAAAAAGGCCAGTTTGCAGAGAAATGGGCACATTGTGTTTCTATTTTGGGAAAAGCCATCAACCAAAAACCACTCCTGTACTTACGTTGACCTCTGTGGGTTGAGTATGAGCATGTGCGTGACAGAATGTTGTGCCAGGTTCACTAAAGAAGGTGAGGTAGGCCATGGTGGGGGTGGCCCTTGGGCCAGTTCTTATCAATAGTGGACTGTTTTGTTGGGGTGCATTCCTCTCCTCTACCAACTTAGAAAACATGCATGAATAAAAGTGCAGAGAAAATGTTATTTTGCATATCTTGGGCTTCTCCCCACTCCACAGCTCAAAACAGTCCTTGAGTATTGGGGTGGGGGTGGGTGTCTTTCCAGAACCTAGCTCTGCCTCAGCTCTGCTCTTGACCTCAGTTCTCAGATGAAGAAGCTCAGACCAGAGGTGGGAAAGGACTTGATCAAGGTCAGGGGAAAAGTAGAAAATAGGAAGTTACCTAGAAAGTAAAGGGAGAGGGAGAGAGAGAAGAGAGACAGAGGGAGAGAGAAAGAGAGGAGAAGGGAGGAATGGACAGGAGAAAGAGGTCACAAAGGGTAGAAGGAGAGGGGGAAGGAAAGGGAGAGGAGGAAGGCAAAGAGAGTAAGAACAGGGAGAGAAAGAAATAAGAGGGTGACCAAGAAGAAAGAAGAAGAAAACAAGTGAGGGAGGATTAAGGGCTGAATTAGGGAGCTAGGAAGACTCACATGTGGGGTGACAATGGCAACAGTCTGAGAGGGAGGGAGAGACAGACATGGATGTGTGCTGACACCAGCAGGGATGGAGAAACAAAGACCCAGAGACAGAGACAGATGAAGCGGAATGTCACCAGTGAATAACAGAGGTAAGACTTAAGCCTCCAGAAATGGCAGAGACACAGACCTAGAGGTGCATGGAAGAGACAGACACAGATGTGCGGTCAAGGATCAGATGGTGATTCAGACTGGTCAGGCAGGAGAAGAGCCAGTGAAGGGTTGAGGCTGAGGTCCACTCAGTCCCTGGCCTGAGGTCACTCTGGCCCAGTGTGTGTGCACGGGGATACGGGGGCCCTGTGTGGATGGGGCTGTGTCTGTGTGATGGTGCAGGTACAGCTCTGGGTCCTGTTTTTATGCTTGGTTTCATCTGAGCGGGCTGCCTCCCTGAAGCTGGGGGTGGATCTCTGTTGGGGCCCTTGGTTGTCCTCAGTTGTGTGTTCCTGACTCTGTGACAGGGCAGGGCCTGTGGGAATCCTCTAGAAACACCCAATTAACCCAGTTCCCTGCCCCCTGAGCTTCCATCTGGAAGCCTCCTGCCTTTCTGCCCTCCCCACCCTTTTCTTTAGGGGTCATCTCCTTAACCCTCCCCTCCCTGTCAGGCCCCACCAGGGAGACACAGAGGCCCATCTCCTAAGCAGAGACTCCCTCCCAGATCCACTGGAGACAAACTCCCCCTCCCCACCAACCCTCAGACCCTTCATTAACCCTTCCCTTCCCTCTGTCATTCATCATCTCTCTCTTCCTCTGTCTAGCTCTAGGAACCCAGATATTAAATCAGAGCTTCTGAATCTGAGCCCCCAGCCCAGCACCCCAACTTCTAGGATCTCCAGCTCCATTCCCTCACATAACTGCAACTCCCCAATACCAACACTTTCTCTCCACCTAGATGACCCTGGTAGGCAATTTCAGCCTCTTCCCTTCCTTTCCTGACCCTGAGACCTAGGTCTATGGACACCCTTGGCCTCCTCTTACTGACCCTGGGAAGACATTCATCTTCCCCCACCTCTGCCCACAGAGGCACATTTCAACCCCCAGGCTGGGACCTCCTCGGGGATCCTCTCCACGCAGAGATCAAGACCCCTGTCAGGGCATCATACCTTGTTCCCCTCCCTAACTCAGTTCAGAGATCTTGCCTGGGACCCTTACTCCACTGTCTGAGCCCCCTCCCTGATCCAGCGCCACAGACTCAAACCTCTTGCCTGCCTCCCTGCCCAGGAGAGCCGACCTCCGCTCCTAGGCCCAGGCTCGGGTCCAGGCACCCACCCCCAGGACGCGGACCCTTGCGCCGGGTCCAGATCGCAGCGTCCAAGGACCCTCTTCCCGGTCAGGGGATGCAGCCCCCGCTCCCGGGCCCAGACCCCGGCGTCCCCGGGCATCTCCTTCCCGCCCGAGGATGCGGCCCCCCACCCCCACCTCAATCCTTCGTCCAAGACCACCCTGGCGTCCGGGCCGAGCCCCCCGCCCCCGGCGCTGCGGTACCTCGGCTGATGACGGCCAGGCCAGCTAGGGCGGCGGCGGCGAGAAGCCGGAGCCGGGCCCCGGGCGCAGGGGGGGGCATCGCGGCAGCGGCGGCGCGGAGGGGGAGGGGAAAAGGGGGGGACGGTTCGGGGCGTGCGAGACCTGGGGGGAGAGGGGGAGGGGGAGGGGGACCCCGCCTGCGGCTGCACCGGCCCGGGGGGCGGCGGGGGCGGGGGGAGGGGGCTGGGGGGGCGCGACAAGGCGGCCGGAGCTGCTGCAGACCCAGGGAGGGGGGCGGCGCTGACGGGCAGGGAGATGGACCAATCAGGAGAGGCGGGGGGCAGGGGAGGCGGGGCCGAGGGGGGGTTGCTTGTTGGAGGGAGAGGCCTTTGTTACTGCGGCCCGGCCCCCACCCCCTCCCGCCCCAGAAGTCTCCAGGTCTTTCCACTCGGATCTCCTGAACCTCAGGTCTGGACACTTCCTAAAACCCAGCTGCCTCCTTCCTTAGGACCCAATCTCATCTTCCCTTAGAACTAGGAATCTAGCCCCTACACCCCCACCTCCCCTCCACCCAGGATCCAGGTCCCCAGGCCCTCCTCCCTCAGACCCTAAAGGTTAGGCCTCCAGCCCCCTCTTCTTGTGGGACACAGTGCAGCTCCTCTATTTTATAAATAACTAAAACATTGACTTTAGGGTAAAATTTCCTTTTTCCTTGCATCCCAACCCTCATTTCCTCCCTAACTAGGCAATGGGAAGGGACTGGGGGACCTGATCTTGGGGGTGAGGGTGGGAAGGAAATCATATCCAGGTTGAGGTGCAAAAAGTCCTGACTCCCCAGTTTTTCACTGACTTGGTTGTGTGACCTTGGACAAGTCACTTCTCTTCCCAGAACATCAGTGTCTTCTGCAAGATGGAAAAGAATCCCTATTTCCTAAAGTTACTGAGAAGAGTAAAAGAGATCCTAGCGG
Source organism: Loris lydekkerianus (assembly GCA_963574355.1). NCBI lineage: Eukaryota > Metazoa > Chordata > Mammalia > Primates > Lorisidae > Loris > Loris lydekkerianus. The sequence goes on along the minus strand of CAUYPK010016647.1, from coordinate 38,013 downwards.
AACTCCCCACTCCACCCAGCATCCTAAAGGCCTGTAGTTAGTTCCTTCCTCTCTGTCCATGTTGCATCCATTTACTAGGTAAAGTCCAGCCTCCCATTCCTAGCCCCTTGACACAGGTGTCTGAGGCAGGAGGAAAACAATCCCTGAGCCTACTATATATTTGAAGCGGTACTGGTAGGAGCTTTTGAAGTTGCCCAATAGGGACTGTTCTACCTCAAAAACACATTTATCCTCAATTTCTCCCCTCTTCCTTCACATTCAATTTGTCTGCCACCATCTCTTCCTGCAGAACTCACTGCCGCAGCCCATGCTCAGGACTCTCAGTCTCTACTTTTGCTTCCACCTTCAGATCAACAACCACTCAACATAAGGACCAGCAGGAGCCACTGCCTGCCTCAAGTACTCAGCCTTTTGCAGCTTTCTTTCTTTCTCAAACAAGCCAAACTTCTAGCTTCAGGCCCTTTGTGCTTACTGTTTCCTCTGCTAGAATGCTCTTCCCACTGCATTGGCACATGATTTCCTTATCATGTAGGTCTTGTCTTTAAAAAGCTTTTGTAGCTTATGCTACCCAAAGGAGCCCCGTTCCTAACACAGTAACTCTGTCATACCTCTTCATCGCATTTGCAATTTCCTCATTTCATTTGCTCAGTTGTTTATTTTCAGTTGTTCTCTCCCTACTTCCACTTCCAGAATGTAAGCTATACTAGGGTAGACAGAGTTTTTTGCTTTTGTTCACGGCTGTATCCCCAGAGCCCAACCTGATGACTGACACATAATAGGTACTCAACATGTACTGAATGAATGAGTTGGATGACTTACTACCTCGGATGGAGGAAGCTAAGATCCAGACAGGGGAAGAGACCCACCCAAGTTTCCACATCCAAGTGGTGCAAAACACATGGTATTCTGGAGATGGTTTGCACTGGTTCAATGTGCTGATGGTTGAATTTTCAGAAATTTTGCAAGCCAGATGTTAAACCATTATCATCTTGAAATTGGCCATGGTGGGAGTATGCAGCAAATGCCAAACACCCCTAATCAGGACTTTGTATTTTTTGAAGAACCAGTTTACTAGCACACCATTCTACAAAATCCATTGTGACCCTGGCAAAAAGTCATTTATTTCTGCCCTTTGTATTCAGGACCATTCAGACTTAGGAGCAGAACAGGAACACCTTCTTCCTGAGCTGGCCCCTCCCATGCCTGGTAATTGAGTGCTTACCCTGCATGGCATCTTTCCAAGCACTTTTTGCATATTACCTCTTTGAAGCATCATGATATCCTTCTGAAATGATTCTTATCTTTATCCCTTTATGCATATATGTGTGTGTGTGTGTGTGTGTGTGTGTATGTGTATATATATACTTGGTGTTTATTCCTCCCTCCCCTCCTGGCACCCCCTAGGCAGCTTTAGGATGGGTAAGATAACCTTATTATTAACCTTATTAAGATTAATAATAAGAGATTGAGACTTTCAGCCTAACCTCCAATCTCTGGGGAGGGGAGAGATGCTGAAGGTTAAGTTGACTACAAATGGCCAATGGTCTAATCAATCATGCCTATGTAATGAAGCCTCCATAAAAACCCCAAAGGACTGAGTTCAGGGGACTTTTGGATAGTGGAAAACTGGAGGCTACTGGGGTGGCATTCCTGGGCAGGGTATGGAAACTCTATGTCCCCTCTCTCATACCTTGCCCTATGCATCTCTTCACCTGTATCCTTTGTAATATTCTTTAAGATAAACAAGTAAATATGAGTTTCTTTGAGCTCTGTGAGCTGCTGTAGAACATTATGTGAATTACAGGGGTCCTCAAACTACAGCCCGCAGGCCACATGCGGCAGTGTGATTGTATTTGTTCCTGTTTTGTTTTTTTACTTCAAAATAAGATATGTGCAGTGTGCATAGGAATTTGTTCATAGTTTGTTTTTTTTTTTACTATAGTCTGGCCCTCCAAGGGTCTGAGGGACAGTGAACTGGCCTCCTGTTTAAAAAGTTTGAGGACCTCTGTGTGAACCTAAGGAGGGGATCATGGGAATCACAGTTTGCAGTTGTTTAGTAGAAAAGTGTAACACAATCACAATTTGCAGTTGTTTAGTCAAAACCTGGGGCTTGCAATTGGCATCAGGAGTGGGGGCAGTCATGTAAGAGTGAGCCCCCAACTTGTGGGAACTGACACTATCTCCAGGTAGATAGTATCAAAATTGAATTGGAGGATACCCAGTGGTGTCCACAGCAGAAAAGATTGACTGGTTGCTAGCAAGGAGAAATCTCCACATACTTCTCGATGACCAGAAGTTGCAGAAGTCTTCTGTGTTGATTATTTGAGTGATAATGTAGAAAAAAAAAAAAAAAACACACAACACTTTGTAGCCTCAGATTTGGTGTCAAGAGTGGGATGAATAAAACGGAAATTGATGGGGCTAAAACAAAGGACCATAACGGTTGGGTGGGCCAAAGGGGGTCCTTGCTGGTTCCCTAACATTAAAGAGTTCCAAACCAGTTTGCTGCTTTCATCTCATTTTGGAGAAATTTAAAAAGCCAGAGAGCCAAGATTACAATGAGAAATCTGATTTCACATTGTAATTGCCTGACTAACGTAACAGTCAGGCAGATTCATCACAACAAAGATTAACAAATAGGCAAGGATCCCTTTGCTCAACCCTCTGTTGGGGATTCAAAGCTTTGTGTACACAGTGGATAAAATGATCAGGGTGGTGGTGAAGAGAAACTCCTGGGACCTTTGGTATGGAAGGCTCAAGTGCTGTGGTACCAAGATCCATTGGTAAATTCTTGACTTGGGCTACAGTTTGATTGAGAGAATGTAAAAATGTGAAGGTTGATAGGATTATGAGAGTTGGAGTGCTTAAACAGGATTTATGTAAAGAAGTTGTGTCTCTGTTACCTAAACGTTTTATGGGAGTGGATATTATGTCTGGCTGGGGAACACTTTCCTTTCTTGGTATTGTAAAGCCAAAACCTGTTGATAAAATCCTAATGGAGGCTACATTTAGGAAAGTGAGGTTGACAGAATTAAGATACAGTTGGCAGGGGGGAGGGGGGAGGGAAGTTAGTATATCTGAATACTTTCTGTGTAGTGGTTTTGCATGATTATATTGTGGGGGTAGATGTTGTATCTGTCTGGGACATGTTCTCCAGGGCTAGTGTTATAAAACCAGGCATGCAAATTTGCCTTTAAGCAATACTGATTGAGCATGCTAAATGGGGAGCAGTAAGATTGCCTGAGCCCACACAGTGTTCTAGAGAAGCTGGTGTGATGATATGGGCAGAGTCTCTGTACCATAGCTTTGTGTAGAGCACAGGCTGGGACTTATAGCAGAAGCCTACGAGCAACTCCCGGTGACAACTTCTGGGACTCCTGACTGGAGAATTTCCATTTGAAGAGCATTTACTGCCTTGCCATGGGACATTAACTGAAGCTATCCCTATGACTGAGCACATAAAATGATCATGAAACCTGAAATACCAACAATGTCTTGGGTGATGCCAGGAAAATACTTGAATGGGGAAGGCAGTGCTCAGAAGAGTTCCATAATAAAATAGAAATGGTTTATATAGGCTCTTGCTGCCTGGGGAATGCAAGGAGATGCTAACGAGAAGGTGGCCTCTTTGCCCCTAGGATGACTCTGGAACTGTATGAGGAGAAGCTGGATTCTGTTGTCACTTGGATGGTGACCTATAAATAGCTCTCAATTGAGAGCTCCTGGATATGTAGATGACAGCACCCTATTGAAAAACAAAAAAAGGATGTCATTCTGATCAAAGATGATGGAAACAATTCAGCTTGCGGGGCTGAAGAACTGCATGCTGAAGAGTGGATATTGGTAAAATTTCCTGTGTTTGGGTTTTTCCTGATTCATGAGCAATGGCCAATGGCCCAGTCATACACTCAGGCAGGAGGGCTGAGATACCACCTTAGGGAAAGCTGAGGGGCACATTAAAGTAGGACGTGTCAGTACCCATTAGAAGAACTTAGGGTTGAAGGAGATTAGAATCTACAATCAGATAGATTGTAGCACACCACCCCCTGTGTGCTCACTTAAGGTGGCCACCTGGGTCTGTGAAATGACTGGCTATGAAGGCATTGCAGCAGCACAGAGATGAGCTGAATCTAGACATATTTCTTTTGAACCCTCTCTGGCAAATAAAGCCAATAAGAACTGTTCCGTCCATCAGCAAGAGAGACCAAGACAGCAGATGGCTATGGGGCAGCTTCCCTGGTGGGAAGGCTCTGAGTTTAGATGGTAAGTGGGACTGATGCAGATAGCTCTGGAAACTAAAATGGGTCTTGATAGGAATGGACACTGGCTTTGGACTATGGTTTGCTTACCCAGTAAAAGATGCAAATGCTCAGAGTACTCTAAAAATATCAGAGCAGAAGATACTGACCCTTTCCCAAGTGCGTTCCTTCCTTGGCATCCTCCTTGAGTTCTTCCAAGTTATCTTTTTCTCCTTTGAAGATTATCATCTGATAAGGTTAATAATTCCTTATATTAAAGTTTCCATGTTCATTTTATAATTTTAATTTTTTTTTGAGACAGAGAATCTCCCTGTCACCCTGGGTAGAGTGCCATGTTGTCATGGCTCACAGCAACCTCTTGGGCTCAGGTGATCCTCTTGCCTCAGCCTCCTGAGTAGCTAGTACTATAGGCACTCACCACAATGCCTAGCTAGTTTTTTTTATTTTTTGTAGAGATGGGGTGTCACTCTTGCTCAGGCTGGTCTGGAACTCCTGAGCTCAGGTAATCCACCCATCTTAGCCTCCCAGAGTGTTGGGATTACAGGCATGAGCCACCGAGCCCAGCCAACTTTCCATGTTTAAATTAGTTAAAGAAATACTTGGCAGGATGAGTTGGTTAATGCTTTGTGCCTCAGTTTCTTCCTCATGGTTCCCTGCCAGGCTGCCTCTTGAACATCCACCTTTCTCTCCATCTATTCCACTTTCCCATGGTTGCTGTAGCAAATTAGCACAAATTTTATAGCCTCAAACAACAAAAATCAAGGTATCAACAGCTTCCCTCCAGAAGCTTCCGGGGAGAACCCACTCCTTGCCTCTTTCAGCTTTCAGTGGCTGCCAGCATCTGGCTGAATCACTCCAGACTCTGCCTCTGCCTTCACATGTGCTCACCTCTGCCTCTGCCTCTCTCTTTAGGGATTGCCTTCAGAGCTCTGCCAGATAAGTCACAACAATCTCCTCCATCACACCTGCAAGAACCCTATTTCCTCATAAGGTTACATCCACAGGTTCCAGGGCCTGGGACCTGCTCTCTTTGGGGGCTATTTTTCAGTGCACCATAACATCCCTCCACCATCCCCCTTGTCTAGGAGGCTGCTGACCTCTGCTGACCACATCAACCAGCTCTCTGAGCTTTCAACTTCAGGAAGGGTTTGGCCAAAGGGAGATACAAGCAGCAGGTGGGAGGGTGGGTGGAGGCTCCTCTTCTCCCTGCCTGCTGCCCACCTTGCTAGACTCAATGCCTTTGGGGCAGCATCCTCTCTGTGGTCTGGCTAATGCCTCAGCCACACCATTTCTCTCCTCATTCCTCCAGGACACATGGAATCTGGCAGGAACCCTTTCCTCCTACTGCTGGGAGCCTTGCCATCCCTGTGTCCATAACCCTGCTCACACCGCTGTACATAAACAGTCTGCTCAAGAGCTCCCACTGGAGGGCCCTCCTCTTTCTGGCCAGGACCCAGCTGACATAAGGCCACCGCTAGCTCTTGTGAGACTGTTCTCAAGTGCATCCCTCTATGCGAGGGGCTTCACAGAACACAAGCCAAGGCCTGAAGCCCACCAACAACAATGCTTAGAAGGCTTGAAGGTGTAAAAATATTCATGCCTTACTCATGCAAAACCTCTCCAAAAATAATCAAAACCAAAACCCAAAACTTACAAAATGAGAATAGGAGGTGCTGGAGTGGTCTCACACTTTGTGTTTGTGGGTTCTCCATGGGCCCGTGTCTCGGTCCCATGAGAACCACAGCCTCCTTCCAGAGGCTCTTTTAGCTCTTGCTGTCCCAGATCTTTGCTCACCTGTACCCTGTGCCTGGACCTTGTATGTCTCACCTCTTTCATGGCCACCTGGCTGAGCAAGGATGCTTGCTGTTTTCTGTACCTGCCCGGTCCCCAGCACCCTGGTGTCCTCCTAATTGCAGCTCACAATTGTCTAATTGCTCCCCCATGGACTCTGAGCACCCTGAGAGCAGCGACTACATTTGTCTCACTCAGCGATATGTCCTCAGGGCCTGGTACATGGCAGACACCTACTGTATTTTTGAAAGCATAAATAAGTCCCTGCCCTACCCCTTTTTCAAAGACTTCCCTCCCCAATTGTCTGTTTCCTAGGACAAGGTCGGTTATGGTTACCCACACGGGTGTGCTTTGCTTTTCTATCCATGCTGGGTGCTGTAACAGTAGCTGAAGACATTCACCCACCAGGCTGGAGGGGATGCAGGGTGGGGCACAGAGGAGGCTCCCTAACCTGAGTTGGATAATTTTTTCCACTGGATGAGGATGATTATGGTACCCATCTCACCGGTCTCACAGTGGTGGGGGTCAAATGCTGTGCTGGGCTGTTATGTGTGTCAGTGTGGCTAAGCTAGAGTCCTAGCTGGTCAAGCTAACGCTGAGAGACGTGTTGCCTTGAAGGTATTGTGTAGATGTGACTGACATCGCTAATCAGTTGACTTTGTTGTTCATATTTAAGGTGTACAACGCGATGTTTTGCTGCATATATACACAGTGAAATGATTACTACAGTCAAGCAAATTAACATTTCCATCACCTCACACGGTTACCTTTGTTGTTGTTGTTCTAATCAGTTGACTTTAAGTGAAGGAGATTATGGACAATAAGGTTGGTGGATCTGACTCAGTGGTTGAAAGGAGCAGAATGGAGTTTTCCAGGGAGAAGGAAAAATCCTGCTTCCTCTGCTGCCCGGGAGTTTCCAGCCTCCCCTCTCGTCTGCCTGCCAAACTTGCTGCCCCAGTCCGTGTGGACTTCTATGACAAAATGCCACTGACTGGATGGCATATAAATAATATTTATTTTTTACAGTTCTAGAGGCCGGGACCCGATCAGGGCACTGACAGATTCCGCTGAAGCTTCCACCTTCATGAGCTAATCCACTCCCCATCTCTGAGTACCACCACATGGAGGTTAAGTTTCAACACACGAATTTGGGAAGGACACAGCACCCAGCCAAAGCACCTGCCTAGCCAGCCCTCCCTGTCACATAAACCACCCAGTGACTCTACTGGGATGGGACAGCTGGAAGCTTGCACCTAGTCTCTGCCCTGTGAACTCTGTCCCTTTGCTGATATTAGTATGTATCGTTTGGCTGCAATAAAATATAACTGTGAGGATGACAGCTTTGCTGAGCTCTGTGAGTCCTTCTAGAGAATTGTTGAACCTGAGGGTGGCCTTGGGGACCATGTACACGACAGGTATTAGTGTCTGCTCAGAGGGGTGCTGCAGGTTCCTCCAGGCCTTCTGTGGGGGTTTTCCCTGGGAGCATCACTACCCTTCAAGTTTGATTCTTCATCCCTTAAAGACAGGTGAAGTGACTCACTCAGAGTTGCATAGCTTTGTGTCTTTCCTTTGACTCTGGGGAACCATTCTAGCCCTGTGAAACCACTTGGAGGTTGATTTCACTTCCCAGCCTCATGGTTATTTGTGGAGCTGCTGCCAGCTTCCAGCTTCTCCAGCCAGGGGGATGCCACGTTTTCCCAGAAGTCAGCCTCCTCCTCTCTCTCCACAATGCTCTGACTGGGGGTATCAGGATTGTGAAGTCAAACTCAGGGACATTGCCACTGTGTGTGCATCTTTCAGCCAGAAGGAGAAACCAGCTGCTGAGTACCTGCTCCTCCCTTGACCCTCTCTGGGGTGGGATGGGTGACAGTGGAGGCCTGTTTGTGGCACCTCGCCTGCCCTCAGCCCCAGAAATGCTGTCCACCTTGCCCTGGCTGGAGTGCCCTGAGCGCCCCCAATGCCTCCCTTCTGCCATAGATTCTGGGGCTCCCTGCGCCTGGTCTGCCGTCATCCTGCCTGCAAGTCTGCCCTGCTCAGGTGGCAACATCAGCCCCCCAGGTGGCATCAAGTCCCCACTCCTCACCACCAGGAGCTATCACCCCCTCCCCCACCAGCCTGGCCACATGGGGCTGATGACCTGCAGTTCCTTACGGGCAGGACCTGGGTCTGACTCCTCTCCATGTTCCCAGCCCAGGGGCTGGCACATGGAGGCCTCTGGGGATGTTTGTGGCCACATAAGTGAACACCAGACCCTTCTCTACCTTCGTCCTCTCAAACCCAAGCTTCTTCCCAGAATCTCGGGGATTCTGGTTGTCCTTAGCCAGGTGTCCATGCTCTGAATAACCACATCGGTTTTGACAGAAGGGAGATTGAGGAAGGCGGGGTCCCCTCCGCATCTAGACTTCCGATATGATCAGGTTTGCAAATGAGAGATCAGTGATGGCTTTTCTTTGACCCACCTTGCCTTTTAAAAATGCATTCGCAATTACTAACTTGTTATGTGAAATGAGAAATTTTACACTGAAACTGGGATCTCTGGATTCTCCTGAAAACTAAAAAACCAAAAAAATTGTGGCCCTGCATTGACACGGTGGAAAGGGTGTGTGTGTGTGTGTGTGGGGTGTTCCCTGCTGTTGGCCACCCCTTCAGTAAGATACCTGCTTTCAGGATGGACTTGCCCCCACCAGGCTGGCTTTCCTCATGCAGTCCCTTGCCTGGCTGCTGTGGGCTTCTGAGTTTGCAGCCTCTACACCAGAGTCTTTTAATGTCTAGAGCAAGTTTCCAGGTGCAGATGGCTGCTGCAGGGCCAAGGATCCAGGGATGCAGGTGCCCTGGGCAGCTGTGTGGCCTGAGACATGTTGAGCCTCAGTTTCCCAGTATTCAATGTGGTGTGCAGAGTGAGGGGCCTCATGATCCCAATGTCCCCAAAGAGGTGCCATTGGGGGTTCTTTAATGTGTCAGCCACTTACTGCTTACAGGTTTCATGTTCTTCTTCTGAAGAATGCAGGGTGAGGCCAGCCTTGAGCTGTGGTCACTAGGGGTTCACTATGGCCTGTACAGCCCCTGCAATAGCAGCAGCCCATGTCCTGGCATGTTTGTTCTCTGCTCCTGCATGTGGGTGTGCCCTTGGGAGTAGGTGTCAGGCATATTCCCTGCAAGGGCTAACATGAGGCCTGGCACCCAGACAGCCCCAGGGCATGTTTGCTGAGTGGCAGGGCAGGAGCCGGGAAGCAGGCCTCAGGGTCTGGTGTCTGAGGTGGGGTCACTGCTGGCAATCTGCCACTTGGAACAGCTCCACAGGGCCAGGGGCTCCACGAGGGGGTGGTGATCCATCTCAGAGTGGTCAGGTCTCCACTCTGCTCTCTCTCTCAGGAGCCCTAGACTGTGGAGAACCAGACTCTACTGTCCCTTTGCCTTGAGTGAGCCCATTCCACTCTCCGACTCTCCCACCCCATGTAGGATCCAACCAGCCCCTTTAAGCCTCTGTTATGGGTTAGACTGTGTCCCCTCTGACTTCCCATTCATATGTTGATGTCCTAAGCCACAGAACCTTAGGCTAAGACTATATTTGGAGATGGGGGTCTTTACACAGGGAATTATGGTTACATGAGGCCCCACAGGTGGACTGTGATTAATATGGCTGGTGGTCTTATAAGAAGAGTTTAGGACACAGAAGGAAGACCACAGGAAGATACTGGGATGAGAAGACGCCATCCACATGCCAAGGAGAGAGGTTTCAGAAGGAATCCAGCCTGCCTATATTCTGAGCTTGGAATCCACCCTGCCTGTACTCGGGAGCTTCCAGCCTCCAGAACCGGGAGACAGACAAGCAGCAGCTGCTGTTTCAGGTTCCCAGCCTGCAGCACCTGCTGTGTCTGCTCCGACCTCTGCTGATACCCTGCAGGGACTGCTCCACCAGCAGCACATTGCTGCCTGCTCCAAGGGGACAGCATCCTGAAGACTGAGCAATCCCTGATGGGCCCCCAATTAAGTCTCAGTCCTACTTCTCCATCCCGGGCCACACCTCAGAAACAGTGAGAGAGCTTGCTGCAGTGAGGACCATTTGAGCTGTCACTGGAGTTCAGGGTTCTCAGGACAGGAGTGCATGTGTTTGGGGGGGGGGGAAGGGCTGTGAATTTCTGCTGAATGAGCAGTCCCTAGGGTTCTGGTAGGCGGTGGGTGGGTCTGGCCTGCAGCCTTGGGGCTTGATTGGCCCTGGATTTACCTCCAGTCCCAGCCGGTGCGGCTTCAGCTTTAGACTCCTTTGGTGTTTCTGGCTCCTCCAGCAGCTTTGCTTTCTTGAGGCTCAGGGCCTCTTTGGTCTTGGAAATGTGATTTTCCTTCCACCATTTAAGCATCTTCATTCTAGGGTGAGGAGCCTTGTGGTGAACGCTGTGCTCAGTCCCAGTGTCCCACCTCCTACCAGCCCCCTGAAGGAGCTTTGGGCTGGTGTCTAGAAGACTGGGCTCCCCCAACCTGCTGGTTCTGTGACCAGCGCACCCCACCCCATCCCACCAAATGGCGTATGAATCTCTGTTCTCTTGGCTTGACTCCTCTCCCCTCTCTCCTCTTTCCCGGCCTCTCGGCCTCCAATCTATCCCCACTAGGCCCCCAAGCTTGGCCTGCCTGTACCCTGCTCACAGCCCCCCAGGGCTCTTCAGTGTCCCAAGACAGAATCCCAGCCCCTCAGCCCTTCCTCTGCTTCTTTTGCAACCCTGTACTGTCTCAAAGTATACAAGGTCAGACAATTAGGCTCCTCAAACTCATCCTATAAAAAGTGCTACATACCTCATTGTTGAATATCACTACAATCACCTTTGAAGTACTCTCCTTGGGAAGCTATGCACTGATGCTAGTGCCTAGTCCACCCTACAAAGCAATTTGGGAACTCTTTTCCTGGAATGGTCATCTGAGGTGTTGTGTCTGAGGTCTAACAATTAAGTTTGTAAACTCATCAGAAAAAGTGCTTTGAAGGGTGGACTAGGCACTGGCATTGGTGTGTAGTGTCCCAAGGTGAGTACTTTGAAAGTGATCACAGTGATACTCAGCAATGAAGTATGTAGCACTTTTTCTAGGACAAGTTTGCAAACTTAACTGTCTAACCTCGTATGCGTTTTGCTTTTGGACAGGTCCTTTTTGGCAACTTTCTTCTTTCTCCTACTTTTTTTGTGTGTCAGTACACGGAGTACTTTTTTTGTGTGCCTTGGTCTTTTTGACAGCTGTGTAGTTCTCTCGTGTGGACATTCATGGGCTATAAAGCCCAAAATCTGCCATGGGATTGTGAGAATAAGGGTTAACTAGTTGCTTTAGACCAGTGGTTCTCAACCTTCCTAATGCCATGGCCCTTTAATACAGTTCCTGTGGGTCGCAACCCACAGGTTGAGAACCGCTGCACAGTGTCCTTTCAGTGGCCTGGTGCTGGAGAGCAGGTGGGGCAGTGTAAGAGTGATGAGAATCAGCAAGTGGGTGTCATCTATTTTTTTCTCTCATGAAAAGATTGGATGGTACCTAGACAAAGCCTGTGGGCTGAGCTAGGAGAGATGTGTGCATGTTTATAGCCTTCAGAGAAGGAGCTAGAAAAGAATGATTGAAAATTTAGGAGACGTAAGGGATCATTAATGAGTCCCTAAGGAGGTGAAGGAGATGTGTTCCCAAGCACCGGAGGTAGGGCTAACCTTGGACAGGAAGGTGGACACCTTCTTCTTTGAAAAAGGCAAGGAATATATCATTACTGCCAAAGAGAATAATTTTGTAGTTGTTGGGGGGTTGCTTCTTTCCCGCAACTGTGTAGTCCCTTGTGGGCAAACATTATTGCTGAAAGTGAGAGGGGAGGAGATATTGGATTTAGAGGAAAGAGGAAAACACTGGGAACACTGACAGAGTACGGTGATGGAGAAGGTGACTCGGGCAGGACAAGCTGAAGGATTTGTGGGCAGTACTGATGTTCTATCTCCAGCCCCAAGGATGGAGATACTGAGAGAGTGGGGTTCCCCTTTGTATCTCCCTGTAGATACTAGACTGTCAGCCTAGTACTTATTTACTTTTCTATCTTTCTGGAAAATAAGGACACAGGGTAAGAAGGAAAAAAGAGAGAAAGAAGTTTGACAAACATTAAATGAGAGTCCTATAATGAAAGGAAAGGGCAGGGGCAATATATAAACAATGGTTGAGAATTTTTCCAGAACTTATAAAAGACACCAAAGCATGGATTGAAGAGGCCAATTAAATATAATTACTAGCAAATAAAGAAAGATATTTGCATTTAGTCCCATCAGGGTAAAACTGCTAATGCTAATACCAATACCCAAAGCCCAAGAGGCCTGTGGAAGCCTCAGAAAGCCTGGGAGAGAAACCAGGAAGCCTTCCTGGTTCACATGATGGAAAGGTTGCAAGCTGAACCCCAGGTGAGGCATGAGCATCATCCAGGTGACAGAGGGGAACAGAGATGGAAGATGGGGTGCAGAGGAAGAAGGGCACTGGCAGGAGCCATAAGGTCGGCAAAGATGCAGGACAAGAAACACATCTGTCAGAAACTCACAGGCAAGGTGCTGTTATGACATCTTAAAATGTGAGGCAGGAGCAGAGGAAATGAAATAGTGAGGCAGGACCCAGACATGCTGGAGGCACAGAGATCTTACAGGCAGAGATAGGGACAGATCGTTTTCAATGGAGTAGCAGATTAGAGTCACAGCTGACTTTTCTTTTGTGATGACAGAAGCAAGATGATAGAGGAATGTGGAATAGTTCAAGATACTGAAAGAAAATAACTGCCAGTGCAGCATTCCGTGAGAATATCTTTCAACTATGAAGATATCTATCTATCTATCTATCTCTATAACTATCTATCCATCTATCTATAGTGTGTGTGTGTGTGTGTGTGTGTGTGTGTGTGTGTGTGTGTGTGTGTAGATAGAGAAAGAGAGAGAAGCAACCAAGGATGTTTGCTACCAGAAAACCATCTCTAAAGGGCCTCCTAAGATATATTTCAGAAGAAAAATTATTCTGGGTGGAAGATCTAATAGACAAAGAATAAAGAGTAGAGAATATGATAAATATGTACATAAATCAAAATTCACAGTGAACATATACAATAATGATGATGAGGAGGATGGTGATGATGATGATAATGTCTTTTGGGGCCCAAAATATAGGATTGATACGTCATTGATGATAAAATGCCACTAATGGCAAGACAATGATTTATATCTCACTAACAAAGTAAATGCTGTCAATGAAACTATGACAAATATTTTAATATAATCCCAAACAGCGTATAACGCTTGTTAATTTGAAATTTCTTTGATCTGTTCTAAAGGATTTGGTGATTTCTCCTGACTTCATTTGCACTGACAGGTTATGAGATGGATTGCCCTTCTGCTTTTGTCTTAGTAGCAAAGAGTAACATGGCCTCATTCACATCTGGGTATCTCTCTTAGAATTTATTTATTTATTTATATTGTTGGGGATTCAATGAGGGTACAATAAACCAGGTTACACTGATTGCATTTGTTAGGCAAAGTCCCTCTTGCAATTGTGTCTTGCCCCCAAAAGGTGTGGTATTTATTTATTTTTTTAGACAGAGTTTCATTTTGTCACCTTTAGTAGAGTGCTGTGATGTCATAGCTCACAGCAACCTCCAACTTTTGGCTCAAGCGATTCTTGTGCCTCAGCCTCCCAAGTAGCTGGGACTATAGGTGCCCACCATAGCACCCAGCTATTTTTAGAGGCAGGATCTAGCCCTTGTTCAGACTGATCACGAACCTGTGAGTTCAGGCAATCCACCCACTTCAGCCTCCCAGAGTGCTAGGATTGCAGGCGTAATCCACTGCACCTGGCCCTGTCTTAGATTCTATAAAACACCAAATTGCTGCTTTACAAAAAGAAAAAATATGGAAGTTTAGTCATTCCTCAAACCAATAATATGGATGTCCTAAAGATAAAATGCATGGCTACTCTTGTATCCAGTGCCCTGTTGCACCCAATAACTGTTTGGAAAGGCAATCCATGAAACATATATCAATAACCACATAACTCAATCAAAGTGATATGGGTTGAATACCCCTTTTTGAAATGCTTGGGAGCAGAAGTGTTTTGGATTTTGGAATATTTGCATTATATTTACCAGCTGATCACCACCCCAAATCCCAAAATTCAAGACCCAAAATGCTCCAATGAGCATTTTATTTGGGTGTCATTTTAGCACTCAAAAGTGTTCGAATTCTGAAACATTTTGGATTTCAGAATCTTGGGTTTGGGATGCTCTATCCGTAATATGAACAGCAATGACTGGTTCATTTATGTGCCAAGATGCCTGTTTCAAGAGTGCCACGTGGAACCAGAGGCCACTGTAAATGACCATCAACTGTAAGCCATATCTCAATTTCAGAGATGATAGCATGTGCAATAACATGCATACTAGAATTGATAAAATGCCATCAAGCATGTCATGACAATAGAATGGGAGTTGAGAGGAGAGAAAATAGACTTAAACTGATATGCGGTCTTTCCATGATCTGGAAGGCAGATACAGGTTTTAATCAATTTAGACTTTGATAACTGAAGTACACCTGTTGTAATTTCTAGGTAATCAGTAAAAGCCTAGAAAGAAAATATATTAATCACTTAATTTTTAACTAGTAGAAAGGAAAAAAAATGGATTGATAAAAATACCTTGCCAATCCAAAAGATGGCAAGAAATAAGAAATGTAAGAAACTAAACTTAGGATGGCATATTTAAATGCAGGCACACTAATAATTACATTAAGTAAATTCACTTGAATACAATTAAAAGATTACCAGGTTGAAAAAGTCAAATTACATGCTGTTTGGAAAACATAAATCTAAACCTTAAGATCTCAGATTGAAAGCAGAGATGATGAAGAAAAACAGTGCTCACAGGAAGGTATACACGTTTGTAAACAGACTTGAAGGTAATAACGCGCCTCTAGATATATAAAACAGAAACTGACAGAATTTCAAGAAGAAACAGACAAACCCACAATCATTGTAAGAGGTTTAAAAACACATCTCTCTTATCATTAGAGCAAGCAGGCCAATAAAATCAGTACAAACATTAAACAACATGATTCATGAATTCAATTTAAAGAATATATATGTGCATGTATAGTATATACACATACACACACAGATATACTTCATTTGACAAGTGTAGTGTAGAATATACATTCTTTTCAAGCCCACATGAAATACTTATAGAAACTAAACCAAAAATGTGCCACAAAGAATATAAGGAATTGAAATCATACATAGTGCATTTTTTGATCTTGTTGGATTTAAGCTAGAAATAAAAAGAAGATTATTGGGAAATATTGATCTACCTTTTGAAAAACCTCATGGGTCAAGAATCATAATGAGAAGTAGAGATATTTAACCACATGATAATAAAATGACTCACATTAACATTTGTGAGATGCAGCTGAAGCTGCGCTGAGAGGGAAATTTATAGCCTCAAACACAAAGATTGGAAAAGGAGAATGACTGAAAGTTCATGTAAGAGTCAATTGGAAGAAGGTAAGCAAAGCAAAATAAGCTGGAACAAAATACAAGAAAGGAAATAAAAAATTGATGCAGTAGGCTTTGGGAGAGGCTTGCTGATGAATTTGAACTATGGTACTCACACAAGGAGGACAAGGCAGAAGAAGAACAGTGAGACTGCAATGCTTCCATACATGATACCCTGGATCAATCCTTTAATGAACACGTTGGAAACGGAATTCTTATCTGGAATCAGAGGGAGGTGGAAGGGGTTTTTCTCCTTAGGCTCTGAAGTTTGAGGTACAGCTCTACTCTTTCCTCTGGCCCTGTGCCCACCCTCAACCTGGTTCCTACTATCTTTCTGGTTCAATCACCAGGCCCCTGGACTCTCACCTGGTATCAGAAAGATCCTTGAAGTATGGATTCCATATTGGTTCTTCCCCTCACAGACAAGTCTCATGAGTATTTCTGGCTCCCCAATGAGGCTAATGGTGCTGTTGGCCCAGGGGGCATGTATAGTAGAGGTCACCTGGAGGATGGCATCCATGCTGCTCACATCCACGAGGGCACCTCCCAGCCACCACTTCACGGAGGGTGTGGGGACACCCTGGAAGGCACAGCTGCACTGCAGTGTCTTCTCCAAGGAGCAAGAGGAGTTGAACAACCTGGCTGGTGCTGTGGGGAGGGAGAGTCAGGAGTCCGTAAGGCATCCTGACTTTCCTTCCCTGCTTCTTCCAAGACCCAGAATTCTCCTTGTCTGCTATTCACAGGGAGCTTCAGAAAACCTTTCCAGAAGTGCAGAGGGGACTCAGAGCAATTCCCTTTCATCCTCTCTCCTCATCTGCCTCCAATTCAGGCTCTGCTCTTACCTCTGACCTCTCAGCCCCAGAAGTCAGGGTAAGATGTAAGATGTGATTGCTCCCCAGCCTTCTTCCCTAGGTTACTCAGGTGTCTCCCACGGGCCCACTATTTCTCACATGTATATGATTTTACCTGTGTCCATCAGCACTCACAGATTGCTTGGAGCTTGGCCATGCCATTTCTGCTCAAATTGGCTAGGGTGAAGTTCAAGTGGCATCTTAGGGTGGTGCCATGGTCCTCAGGCTTTGGGGTGAGGTGCAGCACTGAGGTGGGGGAGCTGCTGGAGACACCTGGGGTGGAGGACAAAGTGGGCCTTTTCCAGGAGAGGAAGAGGCTTTTGGTTTCTCTGCAGGTGCCTTTGATGGTACAGTTCAAGATCACAGGCTTCCCAGCTGCAAGAATCTCTGGGATATGGAGCTTTGACTTTTGAGTCAGATCTAGAAGAGACAGAAGGAGTGGACCCAAAACTGTAGACAAGGGACTGTCATAGACACTTCATTGCTGCTCAGCATTTACAGGTTACAAGGTGCTTCCTCACCCATTGCCTCATTTGGAACTCCCCCCCCTCAACTTCTGAACAAACTATGGAACCTGGGATTGGTATTTTTGGGTGGTTTTACACAAATAGATTTCGTTTCTCTGTGCAGAAGTCATGTACCCTGTGGTTCAGGTGAACAAACTAAAGAGGCTCACATAGAGCTAGAACCTGAACTCTGGTCTTCCAAGACAGAGGGGGAGTGGATTTTCTGAGGATCTTCATGGCCTGTGGTTCCTTACCTGTCCCCCAGACTAGACTAGACTAGACTAGACCATAACTCCTACACTGCCTTTCTCCCTCCAACCTAGCTCTCCCCTTCGGCTCCGCCCCTGCCCAGCCTGATCTGTTCAGTTTCTTACTGGATGGATGCTACTGAGCAAGTCACTTTTCCTCTCTTTGCCATTTCTTTTTGGAAAAATAAATTACCAATTACCAAATGCAACTATCCTATTGCATTATTGGAAAATTACTGTAGAAATTAAATGCCTAAGGTTTTGTAAAGCCCAGTGTCTGGTGAAGTAAAAACCACCACAATGACCAGAACCCCTTCTGGATCTTCTTTCTAAAACTCGTACTGCATGAGAAGGAATGTCACCTGACACAGAGAGTTTGATATTCTCTCTCGGGAAAGCACGTTTTTGTTCTCCTAGATCTGCATAGAGTAGGTATGTCAGGCCATCTCCTTTGAGTATATCATGAATCATCAGGGTACAGTCTGGGTCTTTGGGTTTCTCAAGAATGTGGAGTCTTTCCATGGCATTATCATCCATGGTAGCATTGGGTTTGTTGGGAGCTGCGGGAGAGCTGCTATTTTCACTGAGCCAGTGCCCCATGATCACAGGGTTGCTCGGGGATTCTTCAGGAAACTCAAATAAGCAAGGGATAGTGGAGCATGGCCCCTCTTCCACTGGCATCTTCTTGACTTCCATCGAAACATGAGAAAGTAACCCTGTAAGGAGAGAGTCAAGCTAAAAATCAGACTCACCTCGCATACTCCCATAGCCCACCTGTGCATTAAAGAACTAACCTCAGGTAGGAAAGACTTGGCACTTGCCTAGCTGGAAGGTGGTCTCTAAGCCCTTAGAATGTTCCACCTGGTAAGATTGTCTTTGATAATGTATGCTAACACTGATTTCTGGTGAGGACCTTGGGCCCTGAGGTACCACCTTGACTTCTGGATAGGTTGGAGACCAAGATCTTTCAGGCCTTCATGACTGACCTTCAATAAAAACCCTGGACACCAAAGCTTAGGTGAGCGTCCCTGCTTGGCACCTCTGAGCCGGCATTGCTGCTAAAAGAAGTAAACATTGGTCCTGTAATTCCACTGGAACAGGACAGCTAAAAGCTTGTGCCTGGTTTTGCCTCCACCCTCTACTGATTTTAACCTGTATCCTTTTGCTATAAACAACTATAACCACGAGTGAAATAGTTCTGCTGAATCCTTGTGAATCACTCCCAGATGGCACCACTCCCATCTCATCTGCCGGATTTTTTTCTCATTCTTGTTCTTGGTATTAATTGTATCTTGTGACTCTGGCTATGTTGCATCATTTCTGCATCTTGGTTTCTCAGTCAGAAAGATGAGTACAATAATACCAATGCCGCAATGTTAGTATAATTAAGGATGGTAACTACAGAGGTACATGATTCCCTCTAGTAAAAACTACAGATTGTAACTTAGCTGTAGGCTCTCAGTGAACAAGTATCCCTTCTCTTCCTGCCTCCATTTCCTAGGTGATAGCTAGCTCTCTCATGTACAAAACAGATGGACTGTTTAAATATCTGGGTCCTGAGGTCATGTCTGCTAACAGCATCCTAAAATGATGGTAGTGATAATGTCTTATGCCATTAGCAGGTTTCCCAGTCCCTTCATGATGTCTGATCAAGCTATTCTCATTACAGTTTCATTATTACCTTCCTAGACATGGGGAAACTGAGGCTCAGTGAGATTAATGGCATTGCCGTAGGTCACAGATAAAGGAGTTATGGCACCAAACTGGGCTAAGTCAGGATTCAGGTCATCACAACTATAAATCTCGACACATTGGGTTTGGGTCCGGGCTTGCATGCTGTTCCTCTTCTCCAAAATGCGACTTAATCACACCCCTCACACTCCTGTGACATCAGGAGAGCAATGCATTTATTATCTAAGTTCTAGAGAGGTGGGGGCATGGCATTTAAAATGGAATTAGGAGTCAGAAGAGTTGGGCACCTGCTAGCCACATTTCTAGTACCTCTGGGCAAGCTGAAATTGAAGGTAAAGGTAATTCACCTCTTATGCCTTTTCCTCATCTATGACATGGGGATAATAATCCCTTAGGGAATTAGGCGAACTAGGATACACGGTGGGTCTCAGTGCCAGCTGCAGAACTTCTGCACGCAAGTGTCTGCCAGGTGGGTCATTATGAAAGTTTTGAGATACACAAAACTCAAAACATCTGCAAGGACAAAAACAAATGAAGTCCTCCTAGCTTCAAGTTGAGCAAGTCGAAATTTACATGGGTAAATCAGAGAGGATGCTGGCAACTGTGTTTCTTGAAAGTAATAACACAGCCTGTCTCAAAACTTTCATACTGGCTAGGTGCAGTGGCTCACGCCTATAATCCTAGCACTCTGGGAGGCTGAGGCAGGTGGATTGCTTGAGCTCATGAGTTTGAGACCAGCCTGAGCAAAAGCGAGACCCCGTCTCTACTAAAAAATAGAAAACAGAAGTAAGAGGATCACTTGAGCCCAAGAGTTTGAGGTTGCTGTGAGCTATGATGCCATGGCACTCTACCCAGGGTGACAGCTTGAGACTCTGTCTCAAAAAAAATTAAAAAACTTTCATACTGACCCTCATACTTATTACGTATCAAGTAAATAATTCCTTGTGTCCTCACCTCCTCACCTTTCCTTCTTACCTCAGCCTTGCCCACCTTCCATCCCCCCAACCCCAAGTCCCTGTCCCACTTACCCAACCATAGCAGTGGTAGAGCCATCAGCACAGGCATGATCTCAGGGCCAGGAGGGGACCAGAGTGTCTCCTGCTGCTGACTCTGACCTCAGATCTGTGTGTCCTGGAGGAAGGGATTTGGACTGGATGAAGAGAGGGACAGCAGTGAGAAGGCTGGGCTGGGGTGGAAATAAGCACCCTGCCTGCTGAGTGCTTTTGTCTCCTCAGAGGCTGATGAACCCAGATGCTGAGGGGCTTCAGAAACAGGAGTCACCTCTAAGGCTCCGTGAGGCCCCAACACCATGTCTGCTTCCCCCTCTCTCCTCCAGTCTTCAGGCCCAGGCCATTCCCCCTTCACAGGGCCTCACATTCAAGTTTAAGGAGCTCGGACTCTGTTGTACATCACTGGGGAAGGCATGGAAATCATGGAAAAGCTTTGAATATGGGAAGGGCAGGTCTGCCTGTTCTAAAGGTCCCCTGGGTCTGTACTGAGGGGCAGGCAATGGCCCAGGAGAAAGATGGGGATGGAGAGAAGGCAACATATTTAAGGGAGATGGGTGAGAAATAAACATTTCTGTGGCTGGCAGCATAAATCCTAACCCTGCCTTGAATTCGAAGCTCTCCACAATGTTGACCCACATTTTTTCTATCTCCTCTGCTCCCTTTCCCTGCACCCCATCATTCTTCCCGTGCCAAAGAGAGAAAGTTACCCTCTCTGCAGACACTCTGCAGATCCTACATCTGTACGTTTATTCAGGCCAACTCTATTTCATGGTGTCCTTCTGCACCTCTGGTCCTCTGCCCACATTCAAATCCTCCCTCCTTCAGGTCAAGTGTAACCTTCTCCTGGAGGGCCCTTCCCAGATCTCCATAACCAGAAAGAAGCTTCCTCTCTCAGACTCGCTTCTGCACCTCGTCTTCCCATCTCTTCTAGGGCAATGTTCCAGGCAGACCCCGAGAGCTGTCTGCCTACCTCCATCCTCCTCTCCCTCATTATTTCAAATTTGTTCAGGTGATAAAGCCCTCAGTTTGAAAAAAAAGTCTCTATTTCCCTGCCTCCTCTCTATGGACTGGTGTCCACACCGCACAGTTCTGGCCAGCGAGCCAAGCAGAAGAAATATTCAATCAAATTATTTCAGCAAATAAAAGCCTATTCAGCTCTTTCACCCAGTTTTTTCTTTTTTTCTCACAGTTGAGCTCCAGAGACCTTTTTCCTTTTTGCATATGATACTAATAGAATTCCTGAGCCTGGTTTATGCAAAAGTAAGTTTTCATAATAAAGTACACGAGTCTCAGAAAGAATTGAAAGAAATGTTTCCTTCCCCTGAAGCAATAAATCAAAAGATATTGTTCTGTGTTATAAAATGGTTCGAGGAATCTGCTTTGACACTCTGCAGAACTGAGAATGTTTATAAGAATATCATTTATGTTCTCTGCAATATACAGTTTCCTATGAATATTCATGACTATTGCTGAATTGTTCTCATCTTTGTTAATAGAAATCTGCCCTTGGAAGAACAATTTAAACAAAGCAGTCCTATGAGACTCCAAAGATGTCAGAAATTATTCCCTGTCTTATGAAAATGATCTCCAAAATAAAATGAAGTTTTGACAGGTTGTCTTACTAGATGGTTTCTTGCTTCATTAATAACAACATTGTCACTGACACCTCTGTTTTCCCAAGTTGTATACCTGTCTAGAGAGAAGACTCTTCTTCCTCATGAACAACGCAAAGTTCTTCCTCGTGAACTTTGCCAGACTTATTATTATTAAGCAAATATGCGGACAGACTTGTCTACTTAAAATACCAAAGGTAAGAGGCTATCGGCTAGAGAGTTCAGGGAGTTCTGCTTTTCTGATATTAGCACCACCACTTCTTCACCAGTACATCCTCCCAGGAAGATGGATGTGATTGCTGAGGTGGAGTAGCCACCTAGTAATCATGAGATAACACAGAGATGAAGGTCAGAGATTTGAGGATGTTGTTGATAACAACAGAGGGAGCCTGGCTTCTCAATGCCTTGTGGAGCTGTGCATTTGGTTGTCATGCAAGTTGGTGAATTGATGAAATATATTTCCAGGAAATCTATTTAAGAGTGAACTCCTTCAGGGAAGGCCCTATATCAAATAGACTTCTGTGTACTCCATTGTGCTTATAAAGGTTCTTGTCTGATGAACATTCACTGGGAAAAAAATGAGCAAGCACAATCCCTTCCTGCTTTGTGGAAAGCATTCATTTGGAATTGGGTTGCCTGAGTTTGAGCATCAGCTGTTCATTATTCCTGGCACTGCTTTCTGGCTCACCCAGGGGACATTGCCAACCATGTTATCCCTTGCTGGTATTCGGAAATAATGAATACTTCCCCAGTTTCCCTTGCAATTGTGGTGGCCATGTGACACAGTTCTGATCAATGCAATGGGGATGGGAAGTCTGCTGGGGTTCTGAAACAATTTTTTAAAATCATCCTCATTCAAGGGTAGTTTATATCAAATAAAAGGCATCCATTTTATGTATGACATTCCACAGATTTTGATGAATGAATGCGTGTGCTTAATCACCATCTTAGTCATGATTTGGAACACTTCCATCGATTTCTATTTCTTTTGCTAGCATATAGAAATCCAGTTGGTATATTGACCCTGCTAAACTCATTAATTCTAGTAGTTTTTTTTGAAGATTGTTTTCCTACATAGAAAATCATGTTATCCATGAATAAGGACAGTTTTATTTCTTCCTTTACAATCTGTATGCCATTTACCTGTCTTTCTTGTCTTACTGAGTTGGTAAAGACCACCTGTACAATGTTGGACACAGAGACACCTGTGTACATCTTTGCCTTGCTGCTGCTCATAGATGGGAACACTTAGTCTTTCATCATTAAGGGTGATATGATGTACCTTTTTCACAGATACTACTTATTAGGCTAAGAAATTTCCTTTTGAGTTTGTGGGGCTTTGTGTTTTGCTTTTATTTTTCTGTTAACCATGAGTAAAGATTTAATTTTGTCAAATGCTTTTCTGTATCTATTGAGTTGATGGTGATCATAAAGTTTTTTTTCTTTGACATATTAACTTGACTGGTTTTCAACTCTTGAATCAATTTTATATTCCTCAGGTAAACTTGCATGATCCATGATGTATTATATTTTAAAGATCATTGAATTTTATTTAATAATATTTTTTGTCAAGCATTTCAGTATCTATCATTACGAAAGATATTGGTTCATATATATATTTTTTGTAATCTTATGTTTTGGTAACAAAGTAATGCTAGCATCATAAAATGAGTAAGAAAGTGTTTATCTTATTTTATAGAAGAATTGTATATAATTAGTATTATAAGCACTTATTCCTTAAATGTTAGGTAGAATCCACCAGTGAAGTTATGTAGGCCTGGAGTTTTATGGATGGAAACATTTCTAATTATAAACACAATTTCTATATAATAGATCTAGGGCTATTCAGGTTACCTATTTCTTCTTGTAAAAATGTGGTATTTTGTAACTTTCAAGGAATTCCACTCTACCTAAGTTAGCAAACTTATTGGTATAAAGTTGCTCGTATATTCCTTACCCTTTTGATATCTTTAGGATCTGTGGTTATATTCACTGATTCCTAATTTTTGTAATTTGTTTTTCTTAAATGTTTTACTCAACGTTTACACATTTTACCTACTGAGGTAGGTATTCATTTTCACTTTCTGCATAACAAATTAATGACTTAAAGCAAAACACATTCATTATCTCATAGTTTCTGTTGGTCAGGAATCTGGGCAAGGCTTGATGGGGTTTTCTGTTTTGGGGTTCCTGACAAGGCTGCCGTTAAAGTATTAGCCAGAGTGAAGATTTCATCTGAAGGCACAACCAGGGAAGGATCCTCTTCCAAGCTCACTTAGGTGGTTGTTGGCAGAACTGCAGCTCTACCAGGCCTGTTGTACTGAACTCCTCACAGGCTATTGACAGAGACTGTCCTCACCTCCTTGCCACCCAAGGCTCACTATTATGGCAACTTCATTCATGAAAGTCAACAAGAGAAAGCTGGCTAGCACAATGGAAGTTCAATGTCATGTAGCCCAATCACAGGGATGACATCTCATCACCTTTTCCATTGTCTGTGGGTTAGAAACAAGTCACCAGGCCAGCTCATGTTCAAGGGGGGGCATCACAAAGTGTGTGAATACCAAGAGAGGGGTCACTGGAGGCTATCGTAGAATCTGGCTGCCATGAGGCACAAGCAACATCACTATGGGATTCCTCTAACAGAAAATAGTACAAGGGAAAAGGTACCTTCCATCCTTAAGTGGACATAGAGTTTTGCAAAGCTTTGGAATGGTTGGTGGATGCATCCTACAGGGCAAAGAAGCAGAACTGGTATCAGGTAGGCACAATATAAATTAAAGATACCTTCACCTTTGACCTGTTTGGTAGGCAAACTTCTGAAGATGTTCCTATTACCAAAATTCCTGCTACCCGATTATTCAATCAAATACGAATCTAAATGAAGGCACTTTGATGATACAGTTTGATGATACACTTTGATGAATGAAGTTGCCATACTAGTGAGCCTTAGGTGGCAAGGAGATGAGGGCAGCCTCTGCCAGTAGCCTGTGAGGAGCTCAGTGCAACAGCTCTGGTGGAGCTAAAATTCTGCCAACAACCACATAAGTGAGCTTGGAAGCAAGTCCTTCCCTGGTTGTGCCTTCAGATGAAATCTGCACTCTGGCTGACACTTCAATGGCAGCCTTGTCAGGGATCCCAAAACAGAAAACCCCATCCAGTCATGCCAGATTCCTGATTCACAGAAACTATTAGCTGATCTTAAATTGAAAAGATTATCTTGGACTACACAGATGAGCACAATGCGATCACATGAGCCCTTCAAACCAGAAGAGTCAGAGAGATTGAGAAGAGAAAGAAATAGGACAGAGGAGCCAGAAGGGAAGGTCAGAGAGAGTTGAAGCATAAGAAGGACTTGATGTACCATTGCTTGAAGATAAAGGAGGGAGACCATGAACCAAGGAGTTGGGGCAGTCTCTAGATGCTGAGGATGACCCCAGGTGCCACCCAGAAAAGGAATGGACACTTCAGTGCTACAAATGCATGAAACTGAATTCTGCCAACAATCTGAACATAACTGGAAATGACTTTATCCCTAGGGCTGCAGGAAAGCAATGCAGCCCTGCTAATACTTTGATTTAGGCCTTGTAAAAGATGGAGCAGGAAGCCATCTGAGGCACACATGCTACATCAGAACTTCTGACCTTTTGTGAGATCATGATGGGTGTTGCTATAAGCTGCTAAATTTGTGGTAATGGTTGTGTCAGCAACAGGAAACCAATAAAACCTGGATGTGAAGCCAGCTGCCAGGGAAGGGTTCTAGATTCTCCTGGAGGGTGGATGGCCCAGCAGTCCAAAGGCCTCATCTTTGCTTCCCATTTTCCAGGTAAGTCTGGGTCAGGCCCTTCCTAGGTAACGGTTACCTTATCTGAAAGACAGTCTGGTTCACAATTTTCAAATAGGTGGCATTGTGAGGCAATCACAACTTAGGGGTTTTACTTAGCCCATATAAACTTTCTTTAATGAGTTACTAATGTTCAAAATTATGATCCTCACGTAAAAGTCTGAATTCTCAGCTTCTGTATGACAAATTAGATCCAGCAACAATCTGGGTAGACATCAATTTCCTCCCTTAACATGGGAAAGATGTCCCTGCTGCACTAGTTTGGTAGGTGTGTGTAGAGGATTAAAATTCCGCCCATTATGTATCTTCTCAATAAAAGGACTCTGCCAGAAGTGCTCAGGCAGAGCACTTCCCATGGGAAGCCCGCCTTTTGCACTTGTACTCTCAATCCATGTCCCGTGTGATCATTTATTTGGTTGTGACAGGTGTGGAGAGCACGGTGGTTAAGGCTGTGGGCTCCGAAGTCTGCCTGTCTGAATTTAGGCCTGGCTCTACTGCTTGCCAGCTGTGTGACTGCGGGCAGGTTACCTCCCCTCTCGGCGGTTCCCCAGTTTTCTCACTTATAACTTGTAGGTTGCCACAGCACCCATCTTGTGGAATCTTTGGAAGGATTAAGTGAGTTAACCCATGTAAAGCTCTCAGAACAGATCCCAGCACCCCACTCATTTGCACCCCCTGCCTGGTTCCCTTAGGACTGCTCTTGACTGTAATCTCTTCCCAGACATGTTTTGGTTCAAGTACCAGCCCTCTACTTTTTCATTCTGGTTTGTTTTTCTTAAGGAATTTCTTTCTCCTTCTCACATCAAGAAGATACTACCCAAGATTCTAGATAATGACTACTTTTTTCCCATTTCACCCCAGTTCCATGCCCCCGGCCCCCACTGTCAAAATCCTTCCTTCTCCTCTGATTTGCAGTGTCAGATCAAATGTTGGGAAGAGCTCCAGGCTGGTTCCAGCTGGGGCTTTGCTAGGATCTCCCTGGGTAACTCTGGGCAAGTCCTATCTTATCTCTGGTTCCCTCTCAGTTTCCTCATCTGTAAAATGGGTGGGTTTTATTGCAGAGTATGTAAAAATCCTCTAGACTCTAAAATTCTGATCTCTTCCTAGTCTAATATTTTGCACCCCCACCCCCCACCCCCAATTAAGGGTGGTTTTCAACAACTAAGGACATCCGCATCTTTGTCCTCACAGGTAACCTCTTCTCCCTCTCCCTAAAAGATCATCTCCTTTTTCAAATTTACCTCCTGGTTTGGGGTTCAGAGAAGTTCAGCCTGGACCTTCCTCAGTATTATTTCCCTGAAAACCAAACATTCTCCTGTATTTCTGCTGAGTGTATCAGGTGACCGATTGGCTGATTTACTGCTATAGAAACTGGAGAACTCACTTTGCCGAGAATCGAATCAATTGACTGGACTGATTTGACGAGCCTGACGAACTGACAGGTGGAGTAACGGTGCCGGCTCCCCAGCTTCCCGCCCCACGCCCGCCGCGCGGTCCAGGCTCGGCTGTGCTTGGGGAGAACCCGCGGGCGTGGGCGGAGCCAGTCAGGACAACTGTCGCCGCGGGGCGTTGGCGAGAATCATATTCTCTGAGCAGCTGGTAGACTCCAAGTAATTAGGTGTTAAGGGACGTTCCTCCCCCAACCTCCCTGTGCGCAGGCAGGTCATTGATCCAGGAACAAAACACCCAGCGCTTTGACCCCCAGGGCCAACCAGAAGGCTCCCCGTGTACCCTCCCTGTTCTGGTCCCGTGACTGAGGTCCTCACTGACAAAACAAGCCATTCCCGAACCCATCTCTGACCTGCTCCCAACCCTGCCCGGTCCTCTCTCCCCTGCCTTTTCTAGATCTCATCACCTCTCCTTTCCCAGATCCCGCCCCACCCCCAACAGTGCCCGCCTGGTTTCTCTGGTAGAGGCAAACACCAAACCTATTATAGAGGCTTCTGTCCTCAGCTCAAAGTCTTTGCTGCACATGATTCTCAGAGAAAAAACTACACTGAATCTGAGCCCTCTTGTCAAAATTACAAAGCATAGGAGGAATTTACCCTTCACCAGTGAGGACAAAACCTAAACTTCTCCTGGCTCTGAACTCACAAACTCCTCCCACCTCCGAGCCTGGAACCTGCCTTTCCCCTGTGTGGCTAGTCCTAACAGTCCTGTAGGTCTCAACGCAGCTGTCACCTGCTCAGAGAGCCCCTCTGAGTGTGTAATCCAAACTGGGTCCCCTCTTGTACTTTCTAATTCTGTCTTTTTTTCTCCTAGCTTATCAAGATTTTAAACTGTAAGCGTGAGTGCATTTCTTTGTGCACCTGTGTGGACCACCAGTCCATGGAGGCAGGGCAGCGACTTGCCTGTTCCTCTAATTGTCTGGCACAGGACAGGCTCATCGGGCTCATGTCTCTGTGAAATGTGAGCTGCATGCAAGAGGTGCTTGTTCTTGGGGAGACTTACAGGTGTATAAACATCTACCCTGTGTTCAAGATGACCATATCACTGGTGCAGCAGGGTCACTGCATTTACTCACTAATATTGCCCAAGGAATTACCCTCTGCCCAACCTCTGAAAACTACTGGCATCTGGACGGAGAAGGGAGATACAATAAACAGCCCTGGTCCATTCTAACCGCAGAATCTCTTTTTCATTCCTTGCAGGTCTGCCTTTGAACCTGGCCAAGAAATGGTGCAATAACCTCCTAATTAGCCTCTTTGCTTCCAGTCTTGCCTCTTCTATATATTGGGGAGAAGGCAGAAAGGAAAGAGAAAGAAAATGAATTTTTATATCTCTGGCCACTTCACTTTCTTGCTTCAAACCTTAAACAGCTTATAATTCATTCATTCAATTATGTGCCAAATATTTTTGAGAGCTTATTATATTTTATAAGATATTTTAGGCATCATTTTAAATGGTGTGGTGTTAAGAGTAAGAAACAAGACAGGCAAGGTCCCTGTTTTCATGGAACTTACATTCTAAGGGAGTCAGGATAAGGTTCTATGAGATAGATCTCCAGTGCCTTTTCTTGGCATTCAGGGCCTGTGGTTGTGTCTTTTTTCTCCACCCGCATCTCTGGGCACCACTTTTCACCCATTGTCCACCCAGGTTTATGTCACATGAAGATACTGAAGTTTAAAGGGGAAGTGGAAATGTCTTGTCCAAAGGCACACTGCCACTAAGCCCTGAAGTTGGGATTCAGTCTAAATATGACAGCTTCAAAGCCTGATGTGCCTGTATATCTCAGGCCCTGGGCACAGTAGGGGCTCAGAAGGAGCTTCCAGATGAACCCATGCCATAGTCTCACTTGTGTTTTTCCTTCCTTCAACACCATCACTGAGCAGGCATGTGTTGTCTGGCTAACCCAAACAAAGACTGTGCCTTCAAAGTTTCTAAGATCAGGTCCAAGAGTAAATCCTTCTTCCATGGAGAACAAGTGTGAAGGTCAGGTGAGGCTTGGGAGGGCTTTGTGACCTGACACAGGTCTGGGGGCTCCAGGCTTTCTTCAGACTCCAGGGTTTGGGGGGGCTCTATGGATTCTGTGGACTTTTATAATTCTGAGGATAGTAGAAACTCCATGGATGATGTAACTTGCATAGGCTCAGTTGGCTTGTTGATCTCGCTTTTCCTGGAAGGGGGTGTGGAGCAGGGCAAAGAGAAAAGGATGTTGGAACAGGCCTGGAGCTGAGGCCTCCAAAGCTTAGAAGGACACCCCTTTGAGCACAGAACAAGGCAATGTGGAGCAAACACTGGCTTAGCTTTCCTCATAACCCATGGTTGGAGCCTGCAAACCTGTCTTCCCTTGGACCTACGCCTGTGCACCCCCGGTGCCAGGAGCCTCCCAACAACCCTGCCCCTCCTCTGGGACATCTGGCCTGGATTCCTTAGGTAGGTTGGGTTCCTCCCTCCTCTAGGCCACCAAAACTCCCTGTTTCAGCCCTCACCCTGTGTAGGTGCCCTCCCTGCCAGCCTGGCTGCTCTTTGAGGGCAAAGCCTTGGTCTGACCCATTTCTGAGACCCTGGCATTGCCTTGCACAGAGATTAGAAGACATTTCAGGATAAATTGATAGGACTTAAACAGATGCATAATTTATCTGTAGAAAGAAACTAGCTCTTCATGTTGGGTGTTGGAAGGGCAGCAAGGTACTTCTGATCCTTGAGGATCATAAATGGTAAGTAACAGTGAGGCCTGGTGCCCCCGGATGCTGTCTCTGCCAAGCCCTGTGGGGGAGGTGGGGAGCAGAATGAATGGAGGAGTAACCCTGGCTGGGCCTGGTCTCCTAGCACTTGAGGGTGACGTGGGCTTGTGGCATCTATACTGCCACCTGCCACCTGCTGTACACGCTGGGGACTCAGTGTGCTGGTGTGTTCGTGTCTACATTGCTGATTCTAATTTTCTTTTCAATTCTCTCTCCTGATTTTCACACTTCTTTCCCTTTCTGGATCTTAGCTCCATCAACTATGAAATAATGTGAAAGCACATTCTGGCCCTGAGATGTCCTATAAGGCTGAAGGTGACAACTTCAAAACACTACACTCCTTTCCCTGTGGATCCTGTTCATTATTCTGGTAGATTCCAGACGCAAAGAATACCCACCAGTATCTGCCTCTCAGAAGATGGGACGACTGTGGACACTCCTGGTTCCTTAGACTTCAGAGACATCTTGGGTTCTTGACTTGCTTTGCCTTTTGAGATCTTTTTTGCTTTGATTGCTGTGATTTTCTTTGCCTGCTTCATTCTGATATATTTTACTCTAAGAAAATGAGCTTCTGATTGGTTCTGGCTCTCCACCTCCCTGTGTCCCCACATGGGCTCTGGTCCTGATTAGAAATTCTGGTTTAGAGCCTCCACAACACTACCAGTTTGCTGTGTGATCTGGGGAAAGCCTTGCACCCTCGCTGGGGGTTGATTTTATATCCTACATATCAGGGATACACTGTTTATGAGGCTGTAAGGCTCAGATGGGATCAGTAGAAAAAATGCCTGGTCTTCAAGTCCAGCTGGTTATACTTTAACAGTGCTTCAGTTTTACCTGCTGCCTGGCTTATCTTTTTTCTTTCTCAAATTCCCACACTGCCAGCTACCCCTTATTACTTGCCCCAGCTCCTTCCTGCTTAGACCTCAGGATCAGCTTCTAGCCTGGCCTCTGGCCTCACTCCCTGCTCTGTCTCCCACTCCAAGCTCATGCTTTCTTTCCCTGATGTCTTCCATGATTCCTGTCTTAGGAGTCATTTCAGGCCATCTGGACTGGCCAGAGGCTTCCCTGCCCGACTCTCTGGCCTGGCCTCCTGCAGTCCTGCCATTCTCACTCTGGGCTTCTCGCTAATATGTCTAGCCAAGTTTCAAGGCTCTTTTGAACCAATACCAAGAACTTCTTTCAACCTCATTTTTTAGCTATTACTTGTCACTCTCAATGCACTCGATGCTACAGAAAGACACTGGAAATGCTTCAAACACACCCCTGGGCTTCTGTGTATAAAAGTTGAGCATCTTTCATCTAAAATGCACACTGTCTGGGTGAAGGGCACACTTATAACTTTGACTCAAATGGTACAAAAGCAATTTATGTAACCAAAATGTTTGTGCCTCTTAAATGAAATTTTAAATTTCATTTCATAGTCTGAATATGAAATAAAAAAAAACAAAATTAAAAAACCCATAAAATGCTTGGGATTTCAGATATTTTCAGATTTTGGAATATTTGCATATACCAAATGAGATATCGTAGGGATAGGATTCAAGTTTAAACACAAAACTCATTTATATTTCATATACACCTAGGCCTGAAGGTAATTTTATGCAGTATTTTTCATAATTTTGTGTAAGAAACAAAGTTCGTGTGCACTGAACTACCACATAAGGTCAGGTGTGGAATTTTCTACTGTGGCATCATGTGGGCTCTCAAAGAGTTTTGCATTTGGGGCATTTCAGATTTCAAAGTTTTGGATTAGGGATGCTCAACCTCCACCACTTTCCATAAGCTGAGGCATCTTGAGCTTTCCAGGTCCACTCAAGTCAGCGTGTTGGGGACTTTGCTGGCCTCTCTAGGGCTGCAATTCCTTCCTGGTTGTCCTCTTTATGATATCTGCAGCAAGGGTCTGTCCCATGGGCCTGCTTTGTGGCTTAGTGTAGTCCTGATGGCCCTGGGTGGTGGGGACTATGTTTGGTGCCCCTCTCCCTTTTTAAGCCTGAGTTGCTTGAGGGCAGGGCCCCCTTCCTTCTCCCTGTCTGGCAGCAAGCAAGCTTTGGGGCGGGCTTGCCAGTGAATTTCCCCCCTGGTACTCACATGAGGGGAAGGAGGCAGAGGAAGAGCAGTGTAACTGCAATAGTTCCATAGACAACACCTTGGATCAGCCCTTTCATGAATGTCTGGGAAACCAAAGAACCTGAAAGGAGAGCAAAAGCGAAGTTTGGCATTGGAACCAAAGCTCTGCTCTCTCCTGTTGTCCCAAGGCCAGACCCCATCCCACTCCTCATCCTCACCCAATCACCAAGCCCCTTCCACCCCCATCCTACTTGACATCAGTAGGATGCTGGAAGCGTGGATTCCATTTTGGTTCTTCCCCTCACAGACAAGTCTCGTGCCCATTTCTGGCTTCTCTGTCAGGCGGATGGTGCTGTTGGCCCAGGGGCCAAGCACGATGGACGTCACCTGGAGACTGCCATTTGTGCCATCCACAGGGGCACCTCCCAGCCACCACTGCACGGAGGGCGTGGGGACCCCATGGAAGGCACAGCTGCACTGCAATATCTTCTTGAAGGAGCAAGAGGAGTTGAGAAGCCTGGCTGGTGCTGTGGGGAAGGGTCAGGAGTTGACAAGACATACTGACCTCTTTCTCCAGTTCTGTCAGGACTCAGCCTTCTCCTCATTCACAAGGAGCTTCAGAAAGACCTTCTAGAAGCCCATAGGATCACAGGTTCCAGCCCACACAGACCAGTTCCCCTTTATCCTCATCTGGCCTGGACCTGAATGCTAGAACTTGTAAAGGGAGGGGTGAGTACATTTCCCAAGGATTTGCATTGCCTGTGATTCCTGCAGCCCAGGCTAGACATCCAAAACTGAGGCCTGAGACTCTGCCCCACCATCCTCTGTGATCACTCCCCTTTCCCCTTCACTTACCATCTGGATGTCATATTTCTCTTTTCTGTGCTGTTTCCTAGTCTGGAAAATTGGAATATTTACTGAACCTGTCTCATATTACCAGCACTATAAGAATGAATGCCTTAAGATGTATAGTGCCCCGAGCTTGGTACACAGTAAACATTTACACATTTGATAAATAGAACTCCTTTCTCAATTTCCTTCTTCCTAGTCCCAAGTGGCCTTTTTTGTTGTTGTTGTTGTTGGGGATTCACTGAGGGTATAAGGAACCAGGTTGCATTGATTGCATTTGTTAGGTACAGTCCCTCTTGTAATTGTGTCCCACCCCCAAGAGGTTTGTCAAACACCATGAACCCCCCCTCCCTCCGTCCTTCTCTCTGCTCTCTCCTTCCCCCAACACCCACCATGTACTAGGTCATTAATTGCCCTCATATCAGAATTGAGTACATGGGATTCTTGCTTCTCCATTCTTGTGCTTTACTAAGAATAATGTGTTCCGCTTCCATCCAGGTTAATACAAAAGCTGTAAAGGCCCATCTTTTTAAATGACTGAATAGTATTCCATGGTATACATATACCACAGCTTATTAATCCATTCCTGGGTTGGTGGAGATTTAGGCTGTTTCCACATTTTGGCGATTGTAAATTTGAGCTGTGCTAAACAGTCTAATTTAAGCAAGTGTCCTTATGGTAAAAGGATTTTTTTTTTTCCTTCTGGATAGATGCCAGTAATGGGATAGCAGAATAAAATGGGAGGTCTAGTTTGAGTTTTTTGAGAGTTCTCCATACTTCCTTCCAAAGTTGTATTAGTTTGCAGTCCCACCAGCAGTGTAAAAGTGTTCCTTTCTCTTCACACCCACATCAGCACCTATAGTTTTGAGATTTTGTCATGTGGGCCATTCTTACTGGAGTTAGATGATGTCTCAGGGTGGTTTTGATTTACATTTCTCTAATAATTAGGGATGATGAGCATTTTTTCATATGCTTGTTAGCCATTCATTTGTCTTCTTTAGAGAAAGTTCTATTCATTTCTCTTGCCCATTGATATATGGGATTGTTGGCTTTTTTCATGTTGATTAATTTGAGTTCTTTGGAGATCCTAGTTATCAAGCTTTTGTCTGATTCAAAATATGCAAATATCCTTCCTCATTGTGTAGATTGTCTATTTGCTTTGGTTGTTGTCTCCTTAGCTGCACAGAAGCTTTCAGTTTCATTAAGTCCCATTTGTATATTTTTGTTGTTGTCACAATCGCCACAAAAGTCTTCAGAGAGTCTTTCCCCACCCAATATCTCCAAGTGTCTTTCCCATGCTTTCTTTGAGGATTTTTATCATTTCATGCCTTAAATTTAGGCTTTTTATCCCTCTCAAATCAATTTTTGTGAGAGGAGAAAGGTGCAGGTCTAGTTTCAGTCTTTTACATGTGGATATCCAGTTCTTCCAGCAGCATTTATTGAATAGGGATTCTTTCCCTCAGTGTATGTTCTTGTTTGGTTTATCAAAGATTAGGTGACTGTAAGATGTTATTTTCATTTTCTCATTTTCTATTTGATTCCAGAAACCTGTCTCTATTTTTGTCCTAGTACCATGCTGTTTTGACCACTATGGCCTTGTAGTACAGCCGAAAGTCTGGTATGCTGATGCCCCCGGCTTCGTTTTTATTACTAAGAACTGCCTTAGCTATACAGGGTTTTTTCTGGTTCCCTAAAAAATGAAGAATTACTTTTCCAAGTCTTGAAAGTATGACATTAATATTTCAATAGGGATGGCATTGAATCTGTAAATTGCTTTGGGAAGTATAGACATTTTAATAATGTTGATTCTTCTCAGCCATGAACATGTTATGTTCTTCCATTAGTTTATATGTTTTGCTGTTTCTTTTCTTAGGATTTCATAGTTTTCTTTTTAGAGGTCCTTCACCTCTTTTGTTAGGTGTATTCCTAGGTATTTCATTTTCTTTGATGCTGGATTGTGAAGGGGATTGTGTCCTTAATTAATTTCTCATCTTGGCTGTTACTGGCGTATACAAAGGCTATTGATTTGTGGATATTGATTTTATATCCTGAGACTTTTTTTTTTTTTATCACTTCCAGGAGTCTTGTGGTTGAGTCTTTGGGGTTCTCTAAGTATAAGATCATATTGTCAGCAAACAGGGAGCGTCTGACCTCCTCTACTCCCATTTAGATGCCCTTTATTTTCTTCTCTTGACTGATTGTATTGGCTAGAACTTCCAGCACTATGTTGAATAGTAGTGGCAATGGAAGACAACCTTGTCTGGTTCCAGTTCTAAATGGAAAGCTTCCAGTTTTACTCCATTCAGTAAAATATTAGCTGTGAGTTTGTTATAGCTTCAATTGGTTTAAGAAATGTGGCACCTATGCCTATACTCTTCAGTGTTCTAATTAGAAAAGGATGTTTCTGCATCTATTGAGAGGATCATATGATCTTTGTTTTTGCTTCTGTTGATATGGTGAATTACAGTTCTGGACCTGCATGGTATGTTAAACCAGCCTTGCATCCCAGGGATGAAACCTACTTAATCATGATGCATCACTTTTTGATGAGAGGCTGTGGTCCAAGTGGCCTTTGTTTTGAGTATCATTTGAAACCAAGACTGGTAAGACATCTCCCAGTCAAGAAGTTTGAAACTCTCTCACTTTATACATGGAATAAGTAGCTATGTGAACTATTTGGCAAATATTATGGATAAATAAGAAATAGTCACATTCATCAAGGTCTTTGATAATGAGGATTTGGTCTCTAGTGTTTTCATTAAGTTTTTTATTAAGGCTGTTTGAGGTTACTGGAAGAAAGGGGTAACCTCCTCCTAACTAGTAGCTCTTGATCTTGGTCTCTTTAATCTAGGCACCTTAGTGGAGATGGGGTGTTGAGGAACTTTGTGGTGGATTATGATACACAGCTACTGTCCACTGCTGTCCACTGGATTGTCTTTACTGTCTTGGAAAGCAAGCTATTCAGGCACTGAAAAGGGGCTTCTGGCAATATCTGCAATAGCTCCTGTGCTCATACCTGACTGTGCTACCACCCTCACTGTCAATTCTACTCCCTGGCCCCATTTGCTATTTGCTTCAGACAACCCCAGCCCTGCCAGAATCTGACACACACAGGTCTAAGCATGCTAGTTATCTAGTACTTGTGCCTTTATGTCCTCTTTCTTCATGTGACCACAGCACCATCTGCCCCCTGCCCCAGAGGCTCTTTACCCAGCTGCAGCAGAGGAAGGCCCTTGTGCAGTGCCAGCCATCCCTAGGGAGAGCAAAGGCTCTTCATTAGGCTGGCTCTGATATCAGAATTGAGAGGTTCAGAAGGGGTAGGGTGATGGCTGAGAGGATGTTGGGGTAGGGAAGCAGAAAGCATTCTCTTTGGTCATCCCAAAGGCTGATCACCTGGAGAAGAATTACATGAAATGAGATGCTCAAGTGCATCTAGGCACAGGGAGGCACTGCTATGATCCTTTGTGAAGCCCCAATGCCATCTCTCCTTTGCTTTCTCTTCCCTTGCTTTCCACTCTCAATCACTACCCTCTCAGGAGGACCTCAAATACCAGGCCCTTTGGGCTCTCTCTTAAAATTAATAGAAATCCATGAAAAAGTTGTGCACTATGAAGGGACAGGATCAGGTTTGAGTGTTTAGAACATTCCACTGGAACTCACAAGAAAGTGTTTGGAGGAGAAGCAACTGCAGGCCAGGTTGCCAGGGGATAGACTGCTGTTGTGGGAGAAAGAATGACAAGCTTAAGTTGGAGCTCAGGCTGTGAGGGATGGAGTGGATTAAACAGATCTTTGGAAGAAGGTCTTACTGCTGACAGGGAAAGTCTGCTTTTCCTTCTTTGCTGACAAGAAAGCCACATTTCTTGCTTTGCCAATGAGACTCTCCACAATTTTGTCTTACTTTTGCCTTATGTTCCACTGCATTTTCCATTACAAAGGGGGAAATGGTACCCTTTCTGCCCATATTCACATCCTACTTCAATTTAAAGCCAAGTTCAATGCCACTTCCTACATGCAGCCTTCCTGACCTTCCTACTCTGAGTAAAATTAAGTTGAATTACCCACCTCCCAGAAATACTTCAGAATTGAGATTATAGAACATTCTAGCAGACAAATTCTTTGGACTTTTGAAAATGTCAATGCCATGGGGAAAAAGCTGTTTTAGACCAAAGTATATTAACAACAACAAAAAAATAGAATACCTATATATAAAGTGTGATCCTACAGAGAATCCTGAGAAATTTTCTTAAGATATGTGGAGAAATTGGAATACAGATTGGATATTAAGTAATATTACAGAATTATTGTTAATTTAAGAAAATTAACACATCTAAGAAGATGTGAAAATGATATTGTCATTTTCTGGGGAATGAATCTATTCTTAAGAGTATTTAGAGGTGATTTTCAAAATTTGCTGTAACTCACTTTTAAAAGACACAGCAAACAAAGAGTGAAACATATGATCAAACATTAACAATTGTTTTATGTAGGTGGAGGATATTTGAATATTAAAACTTCAAGTTTTCTGTATGTCGCC
The DNA here is from genome assembly GCA_963574355.1 of Loris lydekkerianus. NCBI lineage: Eukaryota > Metazoa > Chordata > Mammalia > Primates > Lorisidae > Loris > Loris lydekkerianus. The sequence goes on along the minus strand of CAUYPK010016647.1, from coordinate 1,040 downwards.
TTGGTGCCTGTAGCTCAGTGGCTAAGGGCCAGCCACATACACTGCAGTGGGCGGGTTCAAATCCAGCCAGGGCCTGCCAAACAATGATAACTACAACCAAAAAATAGTCAAACGTTGTGGTGGGCACCTATAGTCCCAGCTACTTGGGAGGCTCAGGCAAGAGAATCGCTTAAGCCCAAGAGTTTGAGGTTGCTATGAGCTGTGACACCACAGCACTCTACCGAAGGCAACATAGTGAGACTATGCCTCAAAAAAAAAAAAAAAAAAAAAAAAAAAAGTTTCCTGTATGTCTTAAGATTTTTATAATCAGAAGGAGGATTAAAGATGGCGGCTGAGTAACAGCTTCCCTGTAACTGGGCTCAGTGAGTCTGGGGAGACAAGACTCCAGACATCTCTGGCCTGTGGGATCTGCCTATGATCATCCCTTTGAGGATACAGGGAGCCAGCAAGGGACTTCTGGATGCCAGGAGGAAGACAAAAACAGTGGAAAACTGGCAAGTGGCTGCGTGTGTTAGATCAACCTAATCACACCGGCAACCGTGAGTACAAGCAGCAGTGAGACTGCAAACTGGAAAGGCCTTACCTGTGAACTTTTTTGGTGTTCTTAAACGTGGCGCTCAGTTGAGCTGCCTTGGGGAGAGCTTGAGCAAAAGTGTGGAGAACTTTGGGCATTGTCTGGTGCTCCAAAATGAGCCACTGAGCTGGGCTCAGTGAAAGCCATTGTGTGGAAAAACTGCTCTGGCAAGCTTTGCCCTCAGGGTCCCAGAGCAAGGATCAGGCGGGACAAAGTAACCTAGTGACTGAGCAGCTTAAAGGTGGGGATTGAACTGCCTCACAGCCCTAATCCTAAGGGGGCAGAGTGAGACGGTTTTGGAACACTGGAGCCTTGGGCTGTTGCCTTGGGTAGAGTGCCCTGACGTCACAGCTCATAGCAACCTCAAACTCCTGGGCTAGGCGCTGCCCAGACCTCCATAAGAGGTGTGCAGCAACCCCCGACTGGTGACCCGCACCCACCGGGGCTCCACATTCCCTGACCAGGA
>CAUYPK010016644.1:0-25036 GCA_963574355.1 Loris lydekkerianus | reverse complement strand
AAAGATGATGAGCATTTTTTCATATGTCTGAAGGCCGTGCGCCTGTCTTCTTCGGAGAAGTTTCTCTTCAAATCCCTTGCCCAGCCTGCGATGGGATCACTTGTTTTTTTTCTTGCTGATGCGTTTGAGTTCTCTGTGGATTCTGGTTATTAAACCTTTGTCAGAGATATAACCTGCAAATATCTTCTCCCATTCTGAGGGCTGTTTGCTCGCTTTACTTACTGTGTTCGTAAATGTGAAATGTAAATGTCTTGGCATGGTAACTGGGAAAATGCCAGGAAGGCTATGTTAACTATTGTGATGAAAATGTGTCAAATGGTCTGTGAAGCTAGTGTATGATGCCCCATAATCATATCAATGTATGCAGCTATGATTTAATAAATTAAAAAAAAAAGAACAAAACAAGACTTGAAACTTCAAACGGAGACCGCATTGTTTTGAGTTCTAACTTTCCTGAGGAGCTTTGCCTCTGGCTATGGAATATACATTGGTATCTTGTTTCACTGACCCACTAATGGTATCTCCAATAGTGTTGACTTTTATACCAGTCATTCAACCATCTGTAACCTAATTCAGGAAAACAAAAAAATTCAAGGATACTTAATTATAAAATAAAGGCTGCTCAAGATTTTACCACTTGAACAAAAGATGAACGTTCCCCAAGAGTACAAACTGAACTCCCCTGACATAAACCTGTCTTCCGTGACATAGTTGCTGGAGGACAGTGACTCGTGCCCACTTTAAATCTGTGGAGATGTACTCAGCAAGGCCTTTCTCCTAAACTGTATTGAATTACAAGTCCCCATTCTCCAAAGGAAGTGGCATGGAAGCCCACATCTTCTGTTGCACTTGTGAGTTTAGTTTATTTTAGTCTCGCCTGTTTGTTCAAAACCTTACTAAAATTGGGCTTGACTAATGGCCTTTTTAAAATTGGGTTGATTTTAGCTTGACTGTGTGTGTGTGTGTGTGTGTGTGTGTGTGTGTGTGTGTGTTTTTCTTAACCTCTGGCTCATACTCCAACTAGTATGATTCAAGTATTCCAGGGTAGTGAGGGATCCAAACTATGTCCCTTAGGTAGATAAATAAATAGAGAGTGGAATTCTTTAGAGCTGCCAGACTGACCTTTTCCATCAGCCACTAAACACTCTTAAAAATGGTACAGAGATCTCAGGCCTTGAGTGAAGAGGGGGAAAAAACTGAGATATTTCAGTTAAAAGATACAGGAGCCTAGACCTTGTTTGTTCATTCTTGTGTGTTAATTTTTAATAAGGAAGTGAACCCCAGATGACAGAACTGATTTTCTTTTATTAGGTGACTGTTGACATCTCTTCCATTACTTAAATCGGGTTAAATAAAAAAGAATGATGCTCTGTGAGTCTGACCTCTGAGTCTCCGGTATGTTTACAAATATTTCTACTTAATACTATTTCTGTTTCTCTGGCATCCTCATGACACCATTTTCCAGCATCAAAGGCAAATATATAATGCAATCAGGGCAACTTTAAATATTTTTTTTGGGGGGGACAGGGAGGATATAGGCTTAAGTAAAGGAATCCATTTCACCTTTTCTGGGAATTTATTTTTTAAGACAAAGTATAATTATATTCCATGCCCATCCCATACCAGTGATATTAGCTGTCCCTGTCAGTATCACCCACAGGGATGGAGTGGGCTGAGATGAGGGTAAGGGGGTGGGGGAAGAAATCAGCCCTTACATCCTGTGATCTCTTGATGACCCGCCCCCCTGACCCAAACTCCTCCCACAAGGCCCCACCTCCAACGCTGGGGATTGAATTTCAGCCAGTCCATACACCCTGTCCAAGAGAATGTCCCCAATCCTGCTGGCCTTTGTGCCACAGTAGTTTTCTTGGTGCACATTTGTAGATAAATATGTTAGGTCTTGATTTGAATTTCCAATTGAATTTCCTTTACCATTTTGTTTATGAAAACGTATACCTTAAAATGTTTATGCCTGAAGACAAATATCAAGATTGACTCTGATGATCTCTTTTACTCCCTACTCATTTCCCATAGGAATGGTAAAAATTTATTTATTCACATGCGAAAATGGTAACTAAGACCTTGAAAATGGAGAAAATTTAGAAAGTTACACAATGCGGGGGCCAGTGATCCAATATTTATTGGTTGATTTGTTGATTTCAGTTTCTTCTCCAGCTTTATTGAGGTATAATTGATGTGTTAGTTTGTTTTGCATTGCTATAAAGGAAATATCAGAGGCTGGGTAGTTTGTAAGGAATATAAGTTTGTTTGACTCACAGTTCTGCAGACTGTGAGCCTGGTGCCAGCAGCGTCTGCTTCTAGTGAGGGTTTCAGGGAGCTTCTAGTCAAGGTGGGAGGCAAAGTGGGAGCAGGTGTGACACCTGCTGAGCAAGGCCTCAAGAGAGGGACGAGGTGGTGCCAGGCTCTTTGAAACAACTAGCTCTCCTGTGTACTGCCAAAGTGTGAGAATCAGACATTCTTGCAGGGAGGGCACCAAAACGTTCTCTAGGGATCCACCCCCCTGACTCGAACTCCTCTCACCAGGCCCTGCCTCCAGCATCAAATTTCACATGAGGTTTGGAGAGGGCAAAAATACCATATCCACTGAAAAGTAAATGTTGTAAATATTCAAAGTGTTCATGTGATATTTTGATATTGTGAAATGATTACCACACTCAAGCTAATTAATATCCATCACCTCACATAGTTACCTTTTTTTTTTTTTGGTATGTGTGTGGTGAGAACACTTAAGATCACCAATCTTAGCAGATTTTGAGTGTACAATCCAATTTTATTAACATGTTATATTATTCACAATAGGCAAGATATGGAAACAAGCTGAGCAACTAACGATGGCTGAGTGGATAAAGAAAATGTGGTACGTACACAGAACGGAATACTACTCAGCCTTAACAAAGAAGGACATCTTGTTACTTGTGATGACGGGAATGAACCTGGAGGGCATGATGCTAACTGAAACCAGCCAGGCACAGAAAGACAAATGCTGCATGATCTCACTTACATGCAGAATCTGAAAAAAGTCAAAGTCACAGTAGCAGGGAGTAGAATGGTGGTTGCCAGGGGTTGGGGAGATGTTGGTTGAAGGGTACAAAATTTCATTTGTTACAGGATGAATACATTCTGGAGATCTAATGATTCTGTTTTGACTGAGAGAAAATAATTTGGCCAGGGCCTGAGACAACCTCTCCCCATGGCCCCATCTCAGCCATCTCTGCCCCTGAGTCACGGGGGAGGTGACCCGTTGTGGGTAATGGGAGCTGACAGCCACCACACTGCTCCTCTGCACAGCTGTGTAGCCATGTCACCCCTCACCCCCAATGAATTAATGGGCTTGACAATCATCTTTTAACAACGAGAAAGTAGGGAGAACATAAAAAAAAAATCCAGGAAAGCCAATATGAATATAACTAAAATATTTAGCCCGGTTGGTCTTCAGAAGTGGCGATCATCTTGGTGTTGTGGGACTGCAGAGGACATGCCAGCCTCAGCGACTTCTTGTATGGCTCTCTGTCATTGGTTGCAAGAAAAATCCTAGGAGAGAACTTAAATATATTGACAATAAAGTGAACATGAAAAATCCTATGCTCTACCAGGAAATTAGTATCACATGCACTAGGGTGGAGCAAAAGAAACTTCTTTTGTTCTGAAAATCTACATTTTGAAACAAAAATTTAGCTAGTTGTTGTGGAGGGGAAAGGAAGGAAGAGGTGAGTATTGAATTCCGGACACTGTTCTAAGTATTTACTCACTTAATCTTCCCCCAAACATTATCAAGGTGGAGTGGCCCTGGAGGGTGCTCTTAAGCTCCACAGAACTCTAGCTCCTGTCAAGGTCAAGGTCAAGGTCAAGGTCACTGTCCCACGCTACTTTACCTGGGCCCTTACTGCTGCCCTTACAAACTCAGGTGAGAAATGAGTTATTTTCCATTTTTTAAAAGTCTTCTTTGGGGTAAGCTTGGAGCTTTTTAAGAACATGTAGTAAAGAATAAGAGAGTTGGAAGATGGTATAAAAACAATAAAGAAAGTAGGGAAGGAAATAGAAGAATCTTTCCTTTCATCTATACATTATTTGTATGTGTGGATGGGCCTGGGCCTTCATGGAGTTCCTGATCTGGAATTTATATTTAAATTTTGTGTTTTTTTTTTTTTTTGTTAGAGACAGAGTCTTGCTCTGTGCCTAGGCTGAGTGCACTGGTGTGATCACAACTCACTGCAGTCTTGAACTCCAGGTAGCTGGGACAACAGGCACATGCTGTCATGCCTGGCTAACTTTTTAATTTTTTTTTTTAGAGACAGGGTCTTGCTGTGGTGCCCAGTCTGGTCTTGAACGCCTAGCCCCAAGCAGTCCTCACAGCTTGGCCTCTCAGAGCCACTGGGACTACTCTACACTTTGAATTCCGGTGCACAGACTGAGACTGCGCTTGGTGTCTGATCAGAGCGGCAGTGACTTAGTGCTCAGAGCCAGGTCCAGAGAGGCTTCTTGTGCTTGGGATTCCTGGGGTTTTCCAGAGTCAACCATGGATTCTCATCTTTTTGTACCAGCTCCGAGGGGTTTCTCTGAAGTTATTCTGGCCCCAGAGATACTCCCTCATGCTACCCCGTGCCACCTCTTCTTCCCTGGTCTCTTTTATTCCATCTGTAGCTGCCCCACAGTCTGTCCTTGGCCCAGTTTGATCCTCCCTGTCCTGCCTGGCTGGTCATGATGTGATTGTGAGGATAGCTTGTCTTTGCTGCCTCGCTTCGTAAGCTGACAGATGCATCTGCTGGGGGCCTTCAGCTGCAGGGCTGCGTCATGGGCCAGTCTTTTGGGGTCTGAAGGCTTCTCTGTCTGGCCTGCCTCCTGCCTCGTGATGGCTCTGCTGTCTGTCTGAGGGACACCCTTACTTTTTAGCTTATTGGCAGAGCCGGGATGAGTTAGAGGTCCTGGCTCTGCTGTTAAGCAAGTTCAGACACTTGGCTCTGGCCGTTTTGTTCTCTTAGATTGAGCCTTTGCCTTGGATGCCTCCAGGGAAATTAGCTGCCGCATTTCAGCTGCTGCTTTTTGTAAGTTAAAAAAAAACCTCATAAGCAAAACCTTTTGTTTTTGGTACAGGCACAACAGCACTCAATCTCACCTTCAGTAAAGGGAGCAATCTCCTTAGATCAGCAGATTTTTTTTTAATTTTTTTTATTTTTTTTTTATGGTGCGGGGAACATTCTTCATCAGTATTTGTTTCTGCTCTTCATCCTGTAAGTTAATCAGCCAATTAAATGATATGTATTGGAGCTATACCAGGTTCTAGAGATGGTTGGAAGCGATCCCATGCACATATTTTTGCTTTTGCTCTTGTGAGAGTAAGATCTTCTTCTGCATGTGTTTTGAGTTTGTTTAAAGCACACACACAACATAAGAGGTTAATTAATAGTGTAAGGCAGAACCTGTTAAGTGCCACATGGGTGGCAGACAGTTTTACAAGCATCACCCAAACCTTTATTGGTATAAAAGCAAAAGCAGGCAACCTCGATGTTGGGTGAGGAGTTATTGCCCCACAACGCAGGAAAGTCTTTCAAAAAATCATACAGAAATGAATGCACTTTTCATGTCTATTTCCATTTTGTACTTTCTAAGCCAATCAGCTACTTAATCTTTCTTAAGTATTTCTTCATCCTAATCCAAAGTAGGCGAAGAAAAGAGATCATTCCTTTGTTTATGATTTCAATTTTGTTTAAAGTGTATTCATAAAAGATGGGTTAAGAAAATAGGGGGTATTAAATGGGTACCTGAGGGACAGAGGATGTTATAGGAATCCTGAGGGCTGTGGTAGTGTGAGAAGGCTTTGCAGTAGATTGGGGCTGAAATGGCCCCTAAAGATGGTCAGAATTTAGGTAGGAAGACGTGGGACAGGACAGATGGATGGGGGGGGGGAGAATACTCAAAGGGAACAGGGGGTAGATGATTGTACCTGGAGGTGAGGGTTTGTTTAGGGGAGAGGGTGTGGGGAGATCAAAAATGTATCTCTGCCACCACCTGCTACCCTGTGCACATACACATATAAAATTTACCATTATAACCATTTTTAGTATACAGTTCAGTAGTGCTAAGTTTATTATTTATTTATTTATTCTGTTGTCCTTGGTAGAGTGCAGTGGCATCACAGCTCACAGCAACTTCCAGCTCTTGGGCTTAGGTGATTCTCTTGCCTCAGCCTCCTGAGTAGCTGGGACTACAGGCACCTGCCACAACGCTGGGCTATTTTTTGTTGCAATTCTCATTGCTCTTCTCTCTGAGAGCTTCTGTGACTCTCCAGGCTGTCACTGGGCCCTGGTCAGTGGCCATTGTTTTAGCTGGCCAGGCTGGGTCAAACCCGCCACCCTTGTTATATGGGGCCGGCGCCCTACTCAATGAGCCACAGGCTGCCCAACAGATCTACAGAACTTCTTCATCTTGTAAAATTGAAACTCTGTATCCATTAAACAACGGAAATAATTGGGTTTTTTTGGAGCACAGAGGTACTTTCTAGAGCGGTAGAACCAGGACCCCAAGCTTGGATATTGTAGGACCTTGTAGCTGGGATTGTGGATGCAGGTGGGAGCTGAGAGGCTCCAAGATAAATATATCCATTGGAAATGGTGCTTAGAGTTAGTAGACATTATTTTGTACAAATGTATTTTGGACATCCAGGGCCTGAACTGTGCCCTATGTTTGGAGACCTCACTGTGGGGTGTAAACCTCCTACAGCAGCAGCTTTCAAGGTCAGTACCTGCTTTCCCTGCTCCCTGCTGTCCAGGCCACCCAGCCTGACCTTAGCACAAACAATCCTACTGTGGGCTGACACTTTGAACCTGGACTAGGCACTGTGAGGAACAGGGGACAGGGTAGAGCTAAGGCAGGTGTTGGGCCTGTGTCATCCTAACTGCTTGTGTGTGTATCTGGCCGTGGGCATTCTGGCCACCAGCTTCCTGCCCCAGGTTCCAGGCTACATTCTCCCATCTTCCTATCAGAACGCTGTGAGTACCTGTCAGCATTCCTGCTCTGCTGGTTTCTGTTGCTTGCAACCAGGGACTCTGACTGGCTCTTACGTCTAGTGTCTCTTTGTGGTCACTGCACCTTCATTAGTCAGCATCATCCCAGGATGAGGTTCCTGGGGGGATTCTTGGTCTCTTTGGCCATAACCTCACCTTCACTGCAGACGTGTTATTTGGGCGTTTTGTCATTTTCCTCTGAGACTAGTTGGGGGGGCTTCTCTCTCCAGCCTATCTCCCGCCAGAGGAAGGAGCAATAATCTGTCATCCCTGGAAGGTGCCTGACTTTGGCTTGGACTTGTGGGAATTGGCTGGTGTTCCCACTGGAGCACCTTTGGTGCTGGGAAGCAAGTATCCCTCAGTAGTGAGCAGATCCAGCAGTCCCTTTCATTGGTGCCCTGCCAGGAGGTTTCCTCCCTCCAGCACCTCCTCCCGCCTGCCCCAGCTGCCATCTTCCTAAACATTCACTCTGCTCTCAGCCCCTGCTGCCCTCCCAGCTGCAGGACAAAGCCAGCTCAGCATTTCCCCTGCACCTTCACCTTGTCCTTTTCCTGCCCCATTGAGTTTACCAACCCCATTGCTTAGATGTGCTGTGCCTCTTACAGTGTTGTGCCTTTGTAAGTTCTGTTCCCTTTCTTTTCTTTCTTTGTCTCATAAATTCTGCTGGTTCATAAGCCATCTCTCCTCTCTGAGAGCTTCTGTGACTCTCGGCCCTGGTCAGTGGCCATCAAGGGGCTACTTTGCTGCAAATCTTACTGCAGGTTTGGCTGCATGTTGGCAGGGAAAGAATCACATCTTAATCTGCAGGCCAGGCTTTAAGCACAGGGCCTGTGTGTGGCAGGCCCTCGACACATGTGTGCTATCGTGGGATGGACATTCAGAGTGATTTGTGCCCGGATGATAATGGCCATGAAAGGTTCACCACGTTCCCTTCTCCCCAGAGGCCTCCTCCAAAGGTCTAGTTCATGCTGGGAATTTGAGGCATTCCTGCAGCCTTTCGGGGAGAAATTTCAGTGCAGAAGGGCCTTCTGGACCCTCACAAATAAGGGCTATTGCTCATAGCTTGTGACTCATTCCTCTGCCTGACATACGATTCTCAGTTCTGGCAAACACGGTTGGGCGAACCCTGACCTAGCCCAGCTGCCTTCTCCTTGTGTTTGGGGAAGATTCAGATGGGTGTTGGGCACTTGCTGTGTTCCAAGCACTATTCTAGGTGGCTGAGATCCTCTGTGAAGTAAACACAGCTCATGGGGCTGAGACTCTGGCGGTGTGGACCTGATCAAAAACAAACATTTATTGAATTGCACTGCGTGTTGGCAGGTCCGACGGACTGTGGGTGGGGGGCGAGGATAGAACCGGACAAGGGAGTTGAAGGAGGGAAGGAGTGGTGGTTTTACATGTAGTAATCAGAGTGGGTTTTCTCTAGGTGGTGGCAGTTGAGATGTGATGGAGGTGTGAGAATGAGTTCAGGGGCTTCTGTGCTGAGGCGGCAGCCTGTGTGAACACCTGGTGAGGAGCATGCCTGCAGACTCAGTTCAGGACAGAGGGCAGAGAGCCCAGAAGGGCAGCTGGAGGGCTGGCCCTGTGGAGCAGGCCTTGAGCGCTACTGATAGGACAGGGCTCTTGCTGTTAGCCCTGGGGAGTCATCTTAGGGCTGTGAGTTGAGGGGTAATTAGTTCTGATTTTCATTTTAAAAGGACCAGTCTGGACACTGTGCTGAGAATAGATGGTGCCATGTAAGGAGGTGGGCAAGGAGGCCAGTTGCCCTGTGCCTTCTCTGGCTGTGCTGCAGGCAATACCCTGTGTGGCTTGCAAGACCCTTGATGTATTATGGACACAGAGCCAGCAGGATTTCATCATGAGGGAAAAGAAGGTGACAAGGATCATCCCGAGGTTTCTGGCAGGTGGATGGCACGTCCATCAATGAAGATGGAGCAGAGCTGGTGAGAGTGAGGATTAGGAGTTTGGTTTTAGAAACGTGGAGGTTTTTGACATCAGGTGGAGCTGTTGGGAGGTGGTGAGGATGGGGTTCCAGGAGAGGCAGAAACTTGTCCGTGAGGAAGAGGATTTCTCAATGTGTTATGTACACACAAAACATACAGAGGGTGCATAAATGCCTTAGACTGGGTGGCTTGTCACCAACAGACATTTCTTTCTCACAGTTCAGGGGGCTGGGCAGTCCTAGGTCAAGGAGCTGGCGGATTTGGCATCTGGGGAGGGCCTGGCTGCGGGTTCTTAGATGGCCATCTTCTAGCTGGGTGGTCACAAGGTTGAAGGGACAGAGGAGACCTCTGAACCCTTTAGAGGGACACTAACCCCATTCATGACCTGATCCCCTCCCAAAGGCCTCACCTTCTCCTGGCATCACACTGGGGGTTAAGATTTCAACATAGTTGGGTTCTTTTTTTGTGGAGAGGGTACACACACATTCAGTCTGTAGCACACAGGGAGGTTAACATGGACTAAGGAATCTAAGACCATATGGAGGAAGTGAAAGTTTCAAGGACTGAAGAAGGATGACTCGATGTAAGCCGTGTAAGCATTATTATGTTTAATAAAGCAATAGACCAGCACATCAGATAATGACATCAAATATCAATGACAGTATGTTGTGTACATTAACTTAGAAGTTATGGGTGCTGTGCTAGGAACCCCGCTGTGATTCCTTGCTCATTGGAACATATCGTAGGATCTCACTTCCTTGCCCTGAGATGCATATATATATATGCCAACCTTACTCTGTTGCAGGTAACCAATGTCAAGTGCTTCCAAATTCTGGCTCAGAGACCATGACTTCCATTTCCAATATCTTGCCCTGGAGTTCACACAGGCTCTGGTGTGGCTGCAGAGGTGGAGGAAATCTGGGTACTTGAGGTGGGAGATGATATGGGGAGTCCCTGTCCCCAGTCCCAGTGCTGTGCAGTCTCAGTTCTGCCAATGCCCCCCTGCAGGGCAGGGCACCTCCTCCTCCCAGGCTTCCCCAGGGCTTTACCCTCCTTAATCTTCCTTTATCTTTCTAGTGGCATTATTGAAAGACCTCTATTCCTTTGCAGGGTCTGCTTTATCTCTGGGTAAAAAGGTTCCAGTCTTGAGCTCAGGGTTTTTCTAGTTTTCCCCTGTGGGAGTAATTAGAACTAAACCTCTGACGGTGCTGGAAACCTCTGTGGAAGCTGGTTCATCTCTACCCCAGCTTTGTATAGTAGAGGACTCTAGCCTAGAATATTCTTTGGGGCAGTGTTTCACACATTTTCCTGGTGGTAAGACTCTCTCGGGCTCCTTGCCTGAGCGACAGGTACTGATTTAGACTTACTGACCCAGAACCTCCAGAAGGAGCCTGGACTTGAGCGTGGTTAGACCACATCTGTTGGAGGTATCTGTGGGGGCCTGGTGTGTGATAACTTCTGTTTCCTGCTCAGTTCTGAATGAGGAGAGAAAAAACAATGACTAGGACAAATGGGAGGTCAAAATGTCCTAATTGAAGCTTGGCTGGAGGATGGCGTGTGAAGTCAGTTAGCCCAGGAGGCCTGCTAATTGAATTCCTGGAATGAGGCTCAGGTGCTGCGGAAGCCTCCCTGGGAGCAGGGCCACTGGGGCAGCCGCAGAACCTCTCAGCCTGCCCTGCGGTAGCTTGTAACTAAAACTGAGAAGGCGGAGCTGAGCTGAGCAGAGTCCTGGGATTCTTCCAAATCTGTTGGTCAGACAAGGTGCTTTGGGAGGAGAGAGGCTGGGAGAAGGCAGCAGTGTGCATGGAGCTGAACTGTCTCCTGGGATTCTTCCAAATCTATTGGTCAGACAAGGTGCTTTGGGAGGAGGGAGGCTGAGAGAAGGCAGGAGTGTACATGGAGTGGGTGGGGGCGGGAGGTGGGGGAATCTCTCCTCCCAATAATAAGGAGGGAGGAATAGCGCCCTCTTTATACACCCCCGGGGATGTTGTGCATGATCAGGCAAATCTGGGCAGTAGGTCTTAGGAAGCCTGCGGTAGTCTCCTTGAGATTCTTACCCATGCTTCGCCTTTTCACTGTCTGTGTCCCTGAGCTAGCTGAGTTGCTGCATTTCAGGGAACTGGCTCCTAAGAATGGCTGTGGGTGTGGTTAGATGAGGATCCAGCTGATTCCCATCTTGGAGGGTGCTGCGCTATACAAACAAGGGCAGGTGGATTTGATTCCACCACCGAGGCTTGTGATTCCTGCCTCTCTGTACAAGTGTTTCACAGGATAACCAGGGAAGACCTAACCATAACTGTGCATATAAATGTATGTGTATATGAAATATATCTGCTTACCTTTCATTTTGAAATAATTATAGATTCTTAGGAGGCTGTAAAGAAATGTACAGGGAAGTCCCATATGCCTCTTAGTTTACATTTTTTTGAAATTGAGAAGTATAATTTTAGGAGATGTAAAGCCTTTTTTTGATGATCAAAAGGGACTTTTAATTTCTCTACAATGTTGCAAGGTTTCTTAAAATTTCATGTTAATATGAGGGTACAGATGTTTAGGTTGTATGCCTTTCTTTTTAAGTTGGCAAAGAACATGTGGTTAAATTCAGGCATGGAGTTACTCAGAGAGAAAATTGCCTGGAGAAGGAAGATTTTCTGCATTGATTTTTGCCTGTGATGTTAGCTGTATGTTTGGGAAAATCTAAAAGCAGTATCTGACTATCTGTGCCTCACATTCCTGAAACCACCAGCATGTGGGGCTGTTGATTCTGCAGTGGGCCTCTGTGATGGGCCTGGGTCATGGGAGGCACCTGTGGGCTGAGGATGGTGCTTGGGCAGCGTCTCCTCCTGGCAGTGCCTGGCAGCAGGGGTGCAAAGCGACTGATTTGAGAAATTAAAAAAAAAATTATGTGCTAGGATAATTAAGGGAAATGGAGAAAGTTAGGGGATTGGCAGCCCAGCTACTCAGGTTTTTCAGGGAAGATAACCTCTGCGAGGGCTTTTTTTGCTTTAATGTTGTCTTCAGCAATGTTTCTTTGAGTACGTGACCCGGCTTTGAGCATTGAGAGACTTACCTAAAATAACAGGTGTCAGAGCTTGGTCACAGGACAGACACGCAGGCCAGTAAGATGTTGTCAGCTGCACCCCTTTATGCTAAGTTAAGACATTCCGACCCCCTCCCCCCCCCGCCCTCTTTTCAGTGGCAGAAATGTTGGATTGTGCTGTAGCCTATATTATACTATTTTCCTTGTACAGTGATGGGGCCGATACGCAAGACGTCTTGCCTTTCTAACCTTGACTCCCCTAACTTTGACTCAAGTTTAGTTCTCAAACTTGAGTGAGCATCAGAGTCTGCCGGAGGGCTTGTAAGGATGCAGCTTGCTGGGCTGGGCCCTGGCTTCAGAGTTTCTGATGGGTGGACCTGAGGCGGGGCCTGCAGATGGGCGTTTCTGATTGGTGGGCCAGAGGCGGGGCCTGCAGATGGGCGTTTCTGATTGGTGGACTTGAGGCACGGGGGAGGGGCTGCAGATGGGCATTTCTGATTGGTGGGCCTGAGGCGGGGCCTGCGGTGGGCGTTTCTGCGGAGTTGCAGGGTGAGGCTAATGCTACCAGGCCGGGAACCGCGCTGCGAGAACTGCTGTTCTAGGCAAAGCCGGCAGATTTGTCTCGGGTAGGTGCACACCTGCCACCTTCCCAGGTAACAGTGTTCGTCTACTGCTACATTCTGTCTTCCCAGCTTCGTTGCTCCCTCAGGGAGCCAATGCCCTGGACGGGTTGTGGACTAAAACATTCAGTTCCATTAATTCGAGCTGCGACGTCTGATTCCGCATCAACTAACCTTTGCATATTTCTGGTGTACCAGCCACTGTGCTTCAGGGTGCTCAAACTTACTTAATCTTCACTGCCACCTTGTGAGGTCAATTTTGAAGTCCCCTTTTATTGAGACTGAAGAGTTCAATGACATTTATCAAGGTCAAACATGATGCTGGGTCTTGAACTCACGGCTCCTGGTGCTGGGCCCACTGTTCTTCCCTCTAGATTGAGAATCCTTCTCAAGAGCATTTTTGGGTCCTGTGTGAGGATTCTTGGGGGTTTGACTAAATGAATGAATGAATGTTTGGCAAAATTTTTGACAATGCTATATCAGCCTGCTAGAAAAGAGGACAGATTTTTCTGATAGGGGGATGGTCACACCACCGTGGTTGAGTCATTTGTAGATTGCCTCTTCCATCTGTTATATTTTGCTCTCTCTGTCAGATGTAGTAGAGGGTGGAGACGAGGTTGTTGCATTTGTTTCTGAGAGCAAGTGATTGTAATTCATTCCTTTCTTCTCCCTTCTGACTTCCCACAGTGCCTTTGGTGGGTGGCTGAGAATTGAACGGTCAAGGGTAGCGGCCATTGCATGGAGGCTGTGGCCCATGGGGAGACTCGAGGGGACGTGCACATTTGAAGTCCTGAGCGTGAGGCGTGCTGGATGAGAAATAGAAAAGGAAAATATCAGAGGGAAGACTCTGCTGTCCTTGGATTGCCTTTAGTTTTTGTTCATTTTTTTGCTTATACTGTTAGAGTAACAGGAAGCTCTGGAATCTTGAGGGCAGACAAACCTGGCCGGCTCACGTCCTATTCTGCTCTCTGCTACCAGAGAGCTCTAGTGTAGAAAGGACCATGGGCCCGTTGTAGGATTTGATCTTTCTGAGTCTAAAAAACTGCCAGAGGGATGAAATGCAATTAATCAATTATATGGAGTACTGTGGTAAGCTCCACGAAATCGGAGACCTTGTCTGCAGCTTCGGTCAGGGGGTGGGTGAGTGGACCCCAGAGGGTGGTTGGAGGATTAAATGAGATAACGCGTGAATAGAGGGGAGTAAGGAAGTGCCCCTTATGACACTCAGTTTTTTGCCCCTTTCTTATCTCTCTATTTTGAAAGTTTGATTGGCCTTATAGTCCCCATTTTTGTTTACCTTTTCCATTAAAGAAACTTTTTCCCAGCCTATACCTCAGGCCGGGAGGAGAGCTCCTACCTTATCTCTTTTTGCTAAGCTGCAACATTAAACAAACAAAATTATCTATTGCTTCTCTCCTTCCAGACAAATTTCTAGAATTAAATGACTTAATGACTTAATGTTCTCTTCCCCTGATACAGTGCCCACCTTTCCAGCCCACATATAGTAATAATAATAGTTTTATGTTTGTGGGGATCCACATTTGTTTGATTTATCTCCCCATGAGGCTGTAAGCCTCTAGGAATGGGGATCATGATTCTTCTTGACTTTTAAAATAACAACTGAGTTTCTGGCTCATATTTAGTTTATGCTCCATTGTGTGATTTGCTGTCAGCCTTGTGTTTAGCTGGTTTATCCTTAATCCTGTATCTTGGTTGTTTGCTTTTTTATCCCTAAGTGCCCTACCTTGCAGAGCCTCAGTGTTATATAAATATTTATTAAATAAGTTTCACAGAATCTCACCAGGGGCTCTGTTCACATGTCCCAACAGTATACTCCTCCTCCCCCCTTTCTGCATTCTAGACGTGATTCTGAGGAAGAATGGAGAACAATCCCCCGCTCAGTAGCTACAAATGATTCATTTATTATAAGCTCCGGAAGGGGGCTTTCCCCTTCTATCTCACCATAGGGTATTTTTGGCCTCCCTGTTAATAGGACTCTGTCCTGTGGTCCTTTAAGTGTGTGCCTGATCTCTGGAGGTCAGAATCATGTTGTATTCATTTGTGCAACCTACAGCCCCTTGCCCAGTTCGCAGCCAGAAGTGGGCATTTCATAAATGTGTGTGGAGTGGAATAATGGAATTTGAACTGCCATGGGATAGTGTAGAGCATGCACATAGCCTCTGTGGGAGAAGAGATAACCAGAATTTTGCAGCAAAGGGGCTCAGAGAGCAGAAGGTGGAATTCAGTAGGTTCACCCTACTGACTAGGAGAGAATTTCAATCACATTCTTAAAAAACACTTCAGATTGTATTATTTTAAAAGGTCATATGAGAATACAATTCTTGTGTTACTCTGCTAGTTAAATGCTCTTTCATTATTGAAGTGAGGGAAATGAAGAACGCAGGGAGGCTGTAGACTTAGGCAGAGCCGGTGGCCTTGGCATGACACTGCCCCCAGTGTGCACACAACTCGCCTCTTCCCTCGTAAGCTGTTTGCCCAACTAGCACTTGGTAAACTGGATATTTCTTTATAAAGGGGGCAGAGACTTGTATTTCATAAAAATACCAGTGTCACTGGGAAAAATAATGGTCCAAGTGATATAAATTTACATCAAATCGTATGGAAGTCATTTGTTTTGCCTTTTGGTTAGACATTTTCATGGGGATTAGAGAGTGGGCAAAGGTAAAAAAGTCAGATATTCCTCAGGACAGACCAAGCCCCATCCTTAGATTAGGACTGACCCAGATGCTATTAGTTATTTACCATGTTACCTATAAAAACTCTGTTCAATTTAATATATGAATATCTTTTCTCTAAGATTTTAGGTACTGCAAATAATTTTAGATAGAAAGATCTTTGATCAATAAGACATTCTATCACATTGAAAGCTTTCAAAAGTGATGAAATAGAAATGACACCTTCACTTTCAGCAAATGATACTGAATTAAAGAAGTCCATTTTGCAGAATGTCATAGTACAGAGTGAAATGTTTGTGTTTGGACACATTATAACTTGGGCATTGTCAGAAACTTGGAAATAGACTTAAAGCTGCTACTTTTCCATTCACATCACTCTGGGAAATTCTTCTAGAATTTGTATTCTTGAGGGAAAGCCTAAGGTGGATAGAACATTACTCCCTTGAGAAATGTATGTTTAGGAAAATAATGAGGTAAGGGGCAGTAGCCCAGAGGCCACAATTGGACTGTCTGGCTCCAAATAACAGCCCCACCACCTTTTAACTAGCAGAGTGACCTCAGGCAAGCCACACAACCTTTCTGAGAGTTGGTTGCTTCTTAATCTGTAAAATGGGACTGAGAGTAGTATCTGCCCTGTAGGGTTACTGAGAAGATCACTTGAGTCAGTATAGGTGAAGGCCTATGTCATAAGCAGAATATGATGACTAATCCTGTAATTAACTGTGGACTCCATTATTGGAGAGGTAATCCAGGAAATTGGGAGGGGCCAGGTAGTTACTACCAAGAATAGGACTTGAGGGAGCCTCCCAGACTTTGAGATCCAAATTCTAAGGAGGAGGGCCAGGGAACAGTCAGAAGGCAAATGAAGTGCTATGAGCTCTGTTGGGAAAGGCAGCAGGTGGATTCTGGAGACCACATCCTCCTTGAGACCACACCCTCCTAGAGAACATGCCTTCCGGGAGACCCCACCCTCCTTAAGGCCACGCCCCTGGAGACCA
The DNA here is from genome assembly GCA_963574355.1 of Loris lydekkerianus. Taxonomy (NCBI): domain Eukaryota; kingdom Metazoa; phylum Chordata; class Mammalia; order Primates; family Lorisidae; genus Loris; species Loris lydekkerianus. The sequence continues at coordinate 8,717 of CAUYPK010016644.1, read as the reverse complement.
CACCCTCCCTGGGCCACACCCTCCTAGAGACCACTCCCTTTTTGTGACCCCACCCCCTCGAGACTCCACCCTTCTGGAGACCACACCCTCCTGGAGAACCCACCCTCCTAGAGACCTGGCTTTCCTGGAGACCATGCCCCCAGAGACCACGCCTTCCAGGAGACAGTGCTTCCTTCCAGGGGCCTTGCCCTCCTGTAAGCCACCCCTTGTCTGGGGTCCTTTGGCAGCCCCTGCTCGTGAGGGTGGGCTCCTTCCATTCTCCTGGAAGCATGGGTCTTTGACAGGCTTGGAGGAGGATTCCTCTTCCCTCTCCACAAGTCTCATTCCTGGAAACCCTCAGGAACCCCAGCTCAGGTTGACTCCAACACAGAGGAATACCCTAGGGAGTTCGTAAAGAAACTATGGATGGTGTTTTGTGAAGCCTTTTTTTTTTTTTTGAACCTGTGATAGAAGTGTTTTCTTGTGAGAAACAAAGTGCTCTCCTTGGAAATGACCTCTATTTGATTTTTGTGGTAATTACTGCTAAAGACAGAGGTTCATTTTCACACAGAAAATGTGAAGAACTCAGCTTTGATTTCAAAAATGAGGTGTGACGATCCTGTACCTCTGGGTGAGAACAATCTTATTGGCCTTAGTCCTTTTATGGGTGTGAAGAGTTACTCTTCAAAAACTGCAACATTGACTGAATAAAATCTGAAACTTTGCTCCAGAGTTTTCATTTTTTTAACCACGTTTACTTACTCTGGATAGGAAGATTGAGTGCAATGTTGATGTTAACACATTGCCCTATTTGGTTTGAATGCATCTTTGATTCCTTGTGTTTTCTTGTCCCTGGCTGAAGTATGAAAGAATGTGTGGACCCATAGGAGAGAGGAGAACACTATGAGGGGCCTTAGAGTCTAAAGGTGACTTTGGGTGATCTTAAAGCCTGAAATTATGATATCAAATTTCTAAAGTATTAATAGCTTCTGTTTAGGAATTATAATTCTATTTGAGTGAGTTTGCCAGCCTTCTCTGTTGATCTTCACCAATCTCTGCAGGGAAGGGAAAGCAGGTGTCATCCTGTCCTTGTGCATAAGAAGGGGATCCAGGCTGAAGGACGTGTTCAATCACTTACCCACCTTGCATGGACTTTTGTCACCCAAGGAGAGCAGAGACACATAGGTGGGCGATTTCTTCCTGTCCTTTCATGAGGGACTTACTCTGTGCAGAAACTGTGTTTAGACGTTGGGAAGTCACTGCTGGCCAAGATCCCTTGTCTGCCCTCCAGGAGGTTCTGGTCTCATGGAGGAGGTAGACATAATACCCTGTTTCCTCCGAAAATAAGACATCCTCCGAAAATAAGACCTACTTACAGGAAAGATAAGACGTCCCCTGAAAATAAGACCTAGCGCATCTTTGGGAGCAAAACTTAATATAAGACACTGTCTTATTTTTGGGGAAACAGGGTAGGAGGCAGATGCTCTAGTTAAGTTAGGGTTCTTCAGAGAAACAGAACCAATATAACAATGTAATATGTAATTTATGATTTGTTACATTTATAAATATTACGAATAATTGGCTTATGTGATTGTAGAGGTGGAGAAGTTTCATGATCTGTCCTTTTGAAAGCTGGAGACCTAAGAAACCTGGTGGTATAATTCAATTTGAGCATGCAGGCCTAAGGACCAGGGGAGCTGATGGTATCAATCCTAGTCCAAGAGCAGGAGATGAGATGTCCCAGCAAGGAAGAAGAAAAAGTGACAAATTCCTCCTCCTGCATCTTGTTCTACTGAGACCCACCCACATTACGGAGGGCAGTGTACTGAGTATAACAATCTAGAGTGGTGTTTTTCAAACTTTTTTTAATCTTGCAGCACATTTGAACTAATAGTTAAACTTCCACAGCACACTTAAAATTATGTTGATCCAAAAAAAAGAGTTGAAAAAAGAATATACTTAGTGTGCTTTGAACTTCTTTTGAAAATAATTTAATTAATGATCTTTAAAAATTTTCAAGGCATTCTGCCTACAGGGAGGCTTTGTTCACCCTTTCTTTGTGTTTCCATGAGGCAGGCTGCCTTCTAGACAACTTATAACATTGCATTCTGCTGATTGTCTGCTTGTCTGTAACTCTGACCCTGCAGAGTGGGAGCTCCTTGAAGCCATGGACTATTTTATCAATTCCTCTGTCTCTTCAGTGCCTCCACATGTAAAGTCTCACTTCAAAATAAATAAGAACATGATTAACAAGGCACACCTAAAATCCTCTTGCTGCACATGGGTTGAAAATCACTGATCTAGAGGCTGATTTCATGTGGAAACACCCTCCAAGACAGACACACCCAGCAATGTTTAATCTGGGTCACGTTGACATGTAGAATTAACTGTTACACTGGTGAGCAAATGGACAGACCAGTGAGGGCTAACCTGGGCGTGTGTGAGTTAAGGAAGGCTTGCATCATAGGAGGCTGTGTCTCAAAAGGCAAGTAGAAGTTTCTCAAATACGGTGGTGAAGAGAAGGAAGAGAGACTAGCAAATGCAAAAGTGGAGAGAGTAAATTACAAGAAAATTTTAGAAAACGGTGAAAAGTCTAGTCCGGTTTAGTAAGAACATGCGGTACTGTTTGGGTGTGTTGGGGAGACGGCAAGAGTGGGATTAGGGCTACATCACAGAAGACTCTATTACTAGGACAGGTTCCGACCCAATTCTCTAGGCCGTGGAGGTCAGCGGAGGTTTGTAGACATGGAGGAAACATCATGGCGTATTAGGAGGATGGTAAATGTGGTAGCAACGTGCAAGGTGGACGAGGTAGGTGGAAACACTCATTTCTTTTCTCTTTAATTCTCTACCTAAATTGGGTATTTCTGGATTCCTGCCATGAGGGTGAGTGGAGGCCCATGCCCTGGGCTGGGATGTTGGCTTTCCTTGAGGGTCTGTGATTGATTGACTTGTTTTAATTGGTTTTCAACCTTCATGGTTTTGCAACAAGCAGACAAATACTTGTAAATACTCTTCCTCGCACTTCGAAAGAACTTAGAGGAATATACACACGTGTAGGTACATTTAAAATAGAAATTTATTTATTAATATATATTTTTTGAGAATTAGATTTTTTCAATCTGAAACTTGATCTGGGAACGACCACCATGGAGCAGGACAGTTCTCCTGCCCACCTGTTAGAAAGTGCTTGTCTACATCTCCGGTGATACTGTAGTCATGGTGGCAGCCACAGGCATTTGTTAGATAACGTGAAGTGGCTGCAGTTTGCACCTTGCCTCAACTGTATACGCGATTCTGTGCTTGGCTCTGGGGAAAAGAAAAAGATTATTCATGCTCGTTACCTTCAAGGTGCAAGATCATTAGCTATTCAGAAACACTCCATCTTTAAATTTGGAGACAAAAGGTAGAATGGGGGTTAACAGAACCCTGGGGTGGGGAGTTACTGGTTAGCGGGTATGGGGTTTGTTTTGCAAGACAAGGAGACTTCTGGAGGTGGATAGTGGTGATGGTTGTACAACAGCGTGAATGCACTTAATGCCACTGGCCTAGACACTTAATGTGGCTAAACGGGCATTTTATCACAATTAAAAGTAAAAAAAAGTACTCTGTGCATGTATGTGTGCAGGCAACTTTATTATTTATTTTTTTTAAGCTTTTTTTTTGTACAGACAGAATCTCACTTTATTGCCCTTGGTGGAGTGCCATGGTGTCACAGCTCACAGCAACCTCCAACTCCTGGGCTTAGGCGAGTCTCTTGCCTCAGCCTCCCGAGTAGCTGGGACTACAGGTGCCTGCCACAGCACCTGGGTATTTTTTTGTTATAGTTTGGCTGGGGCTGGGTTTGAACCTGCCACCCTCGGTATACGGGGCTGGCACCCTACCTCCTGAGCAACAGGTGCCATCCGTAACTTCATTATCTTTAAAGTCTGTTTTGAGAACCTTTTCTGTAAGCACTTCAGTAGGTCTTTCTACCTTTTCATCATAGACAAGGAAACTGGCAGAGATTCAGCGCACCTGGGTCAAGAGCAGGTGGCTTTAAAGAGAAGTTTTCTGTTTTTCTCTTTATTGAAAAAAATTGAGAATGCCAACCAATGCTATCTCATCTTTGAGATAAGTTTGGCATGTATCTTTACGCCTTTATGTATGAATTTGTTTTATTTGAAAATTGGCATCATTTTAATTCAGTGTTTCATGACCCACCTTTTAATTTTTAATTAATAGTGTGTTGTGAGCATTTTCTAAGTCATAAACATTTCTCTACTGCATGATCTTGGATGGCTGTTTAAGACATTATAATAATATTTATTGAATCAGTCCTTTAAATGTTGGACATTGGGGAGGTTTCTATAGTTTCCTAATATAAAGCAAAATGTGATGAATTTCTATTTATTTATTTATTTAGACTGAGTCTTACTTTGTCTCCCTTGGTAGAGTGCCATGGTATCATAGCTCATAGCAACCTCCAACTTGGGTTCAAGTGATCCTCTTGTCTCAGTTTTTCTATTTTTGATAGAGATGGGACCTCACTTTTTGCTCAGGCTGGTCTTGACTGTGATCTCAGGCAGTCCACCTGCCTCAGTCTCCCGGAGTGCTGGGATTATAGGTGTGAGCCACTGTGCCTGGCCTCTGAATTTCCTTTTATATAAATATTCACAATAAATCTATACAAGTGGAATGTGTCAGTGGGATTAAATCTTTTACGAGGATTTTCCTTGTAATTAACAACATTCAAGTAGTTGTGGTTGGATATTTAAAGGAGCCTGAATTTATTAGTCTTTTTTCCTTTTTAGACCTAACTCACATGAAAAAAAAATTCTTATGCAAAAAATGGATTTAGACTGAACCTATTCTTACTGATTGTAAAGAAGACATTATTTCTAATGTGGGCATTATGGGTTGAATTGTGTCCTCTCAATATTCTCTTGTAGCCCTAACCTTTAGTCCTCCAGAGTGCCCTTAATTGGAAATAGGATCTTTGAAGAGGTGATTGTGATAAAATGAGGTCATTTGGTTGGGCCCTAACCAGTAGGACTGGTGTCCTTAAGAGAAGGGGAAGGGGCCGCAGCAGTGAATGCACAGAGAAAAGGCCACGTTTGGACACAGGGAGAAGATGCCATCTGCACACAGGGAGGGGTCTGCAGAAGGAGCCCAACGGGGTCCTGCTGACCCCGTGGTGTGCTGCGTCCAGCCTCCAGCCTCCAGGACTGTGAGATAGGACAGGACATTCCTGTTGTGTCTGCGGTGATCTGCAGTTGTGTGTGTGTGCATGCGTGCTTGCACTCAGCCTCATCTCCATGCACCTGTGCCAGCATCCAAATGCTGCGGCTGGTCCTGGCACACTGGGTTCCCAGGTGTCCAGACACAGATGTCCAGGTGCGAAGTCAGATGGGCTTTTCAGGCTCCATGGGTTCCTCTCTCTTTGGATGATCTGTTTGTTTGGAAGATCCTCATCCAATGAACAGAGGGACAGGCTGGTTGGCCTTGTGGCCATGGCATCATCCTGAATTCATGTTTTATGGATTGAAGTCAGAGCCAGAGAAACAGACTGAGCTAAAGTCGGGCCTGGCTGGCATTGCCCTTCATTTCCAGGGAGACCTGGAGGAAGCCGTCCACCTGGGTGCCTCGGTCTGGCCATGGTGCCACGTCTTTGTCTTGACTTGCAATCACTAGATATCACCTGTGATTACTTTTCCCGACAGTTTTGGGCTTTTTTCACAACATATATGCTATTAAGTGATACATGAATGACTTCTTGACTTCTTAAATTAAAAGACAGAGCATTCACTTTTCTCTTGGAGAGTACTGGCAAATGTGTTTTGATTAAATAGTTCACATGCTTGTTCTAAAAAGTAGAGGTAGTATAATATAATAGTTATTTTTATGGTCTGTAGAGGGAGACCACAGTGTTTTGACTCCTTTTCAGTTTTCTTTGTATTGTTCAGCAACTTTATCGACTTCTCTTAACAGTTTCATCATCTGTCAAATGGCTTAGTAATCATTTTCTCATTGTAGATGGTATTGAGAAGATTAATGAGGCAATTTAGATATGGTTTTTGCCACATTGCCTGACCCTTGGTAAATGCCTGGTAGCACCAGGTACTGTATGCTTCAGCGTCCCATCAGACTGTACCTTAGGAATTATAGTGGCTGAGAAATGTAGTTTAAAGTCCATCAACTCTTACTAGTTAAGCTCTACTTAAATGTGTGTGCAAAATACAGTCAATTTGATGTAGCTGGCTCATCTTCACGCAGAGTTGCTCTGACTCTGAAAAGGGACAGTGCATGGACCATGATTCATATGGGCATGGAATCTTCTAAGCATTCAACAAATGATGGCTTTAAAATACGCAGAGGTAAAATTGGTTTGAGTCCAGCTTTTCTGCTAAGTAGCTCTGTGACCTTCGGTAAGTCTATGAAGGTCGTCAAGCCTCAGCTTCCTCATTGATAAAGTGTCAACAAGAGTAGAACCTACCTGCTCTCTCGGGGTTGCCAGGAGGCTTTCAGGGTGCTTCCCTGAGCTTTGTACAGCTTTGTAGTGTTGTTTTTGTCCAGTATAGCTCTCTGAAATACATAATGACAAATGAGGACTAAGGGCTTTTCAAAATGGAATTCTGAGTAGCTGTGCATCTGTGTTCCCGCTAGCTGCCAGGTGTCTGGAGAGTTGGACGCCATCTCTCCCCCCATGTCATTTGCAAACCTCCTGAGGCTGTGGGCTGAGTCCAAGAGAATGACCTTCCTAGACAGAGGAGGGCAGCTCTCCCGGGAAGTATAAAGGAGGAACTTCCTTCTTCTGCTAGAAGCCACAACTATAGGTTTAAAATGTGTGTGTGTGTGTGTTGGCATGTGCACCTATGTGCCTAGTGATACCACAACAGGTGTCCCTGCCTGCTAAATAGGAGGCGTGTTGCTGACTGGGTACTGTGGTGACAGGGAGGGTAAAGATCCCATAGAGGTGAGGCTTATGCAATTTGCAAATTGCAAATAAACTAGCAAACGCCGTCTTTTTTTAGTTATATTTAGGTCAAGGAGAAAAATGAGCAAGGCTTACTTTGGCTCCTACTGAAACAGGGAAAGGAGGAAAACACATGTTTTTTGAGTACAACTTTGTCCTGAGCCCTGTGGCTGGCATTAAAAAAAATTCTCTCATTTGGATAGAAAGGGTGAATATTCGGCTCCTATTTTGTTTCTCTTTTCTTGATTAGGGAGGAGCCTGTTTAGAGTAAAATCATATTTTTAAGAGAATTCTACCCCAGGAAAAGTAAGGAAACTATGAACCCCAAATGAATTGGTTTTCTGATTCGGACAATTACTTACTGGGATTTTTCTTGTAAATAGTGTCACTATACTGGAAGCATTAGTAGAGTGGTATAGATATGGGGTATACAGATTCAGATATGGTGCATTGGGTAAGGTCTCTGTTGGTCTTCTTGTGGAAAGTAAAGAGTGAAATACAGGAAAATGGGTGATGGATGATGGTTCATTGATGGGAGTCAAAATTTGGTTCATTGATGGGAGACCAGAGTTCAAAGGCTCTTTCCTCAGAGTGCTGGCTGGTGGGCTGAGAGTTGAGATCTCTCCCAATGGATGCCTGTCTCACCTCTTTTGGGCTCAATATTTTGTATTAGAGCCTCGTATGAGGACATAGATGATAGGCTTATAGCCTTTGCGGAAAATTTAGAGTTAGTTAAATGTCAGTTGCCAGAACATTGGGGTTGCGGTGGGAGGTCAGGGGTGCTGCAGGGAGTGATCCAGTTAAGAGGGAGGTAATCCAGAGGCCTGGGCCACTTGAGCAGCAAAATCTCTCCGCAGAAACTGCTTGAAGATTTGAATTGAGAAATGGGTTCCTCAGTAAGGAAAGATTTATGAGAATTATGGTTTTTCCTTCTTGTTTTGTTTTTGCAGCTTTTAGCTGGGGCTGGGTTTGAACCCACCACCTCCAATATGGGCTGGCAGCCTACTCCAGTTTTTCCTTCTTAAAAGAAGAATGCTAAAGGAGAATGTGCATGAAAAGGGTGGCATTTGTAGGCTGAATAAAGAATTAGCAAATTCTGGAATCTCACTGAAAGACGGAAGAAGTAGTTAGCTAATTCTTTTGGGCATGCTATCTGGTTTTTAGTGGATACTCCCGAAGTACTAATTTTTGTGGTGGCAGACACATGTAAACTGTTTGTAAACATGCCATCACTTTCTCAACTTTCTTTTGTTATTTATTTATTTTTCTGGAGACAGAATCTCACTCACTGTCAACCTGGGTAGAGTGTCATGGCATCGTTATAGCTCATAGCAACCTCAAACTCTTGGGCTCAAATGATCCTCTGCCTTAGCTACCTGAGTAGCCGAGACTACAGGCACCACCGCAGCGTCTGGCTAGTTTTTCTATTGTTAGTAGACATGAGGTCTCACTGACGCTCAAGTTGGTCTTGAACGCCTGAGCTCAAGGGATCCACCCACCTGCCTTGGCCTCCTAGAGTGCTAGATTTATAGCATGAGCCTCTGCATCTGGCCTCAATTTTTTTTTTTTTTGATATTTTTTTATTTTTATTATTTTTATTTATTTATTTATTTATTTATTTATTTTTTGGATGTGGTCATTTTTATTTCTTTTTTTTTTTTTTATTAAATCATAGCTGTGTACATTGATATGATCATGGGGCATCATATACTAGCTTCATAAACCATTTGACACATTTTCATCCCAATATTCAACATAGCCTTCCTGGCATTTTCCCAGTCAC
>CAUYPK010016643.1:0-10736 GCA_963574355.1 Loris lydekkerianus | reverse complement strand
GTGTGAATATCTTTATTGCAAAGTGATTTTTGGTCTTTTGAATATACACCTAATAGAGGAATTGCAGGATCAAACGGCAGGTCTACTTTTAGATCCCTGAGTGTTTTCCAAACTTCTTTCCAAAAATAATGTATTACCTTGCATTCCCATCAGCAGTGCAGAAATGTTCCCTTTTCTCCACATCCACGCCAACATCTGTAGTTTTGGGATTTTGTTATGTGGGCTACTCTGACTGAGTTAGATGATATCTCAAAGTGTTAACTTGTTTTCCAGGATGAATTACCAAAGAGTCCTTAGAAAATGAAGCTTCAAATATCTTCAACTGCAATTTTATAAAATTATAAAGATATTCTATAAAACATTTCCTATATTGATCCTAAATAAAATTAAATTGTAATGCAGCATTGGAGAGATTAGGTGAAATGCTATATGGAGCTTATTTTTTGACGATCTAATTCTGTGGTTAACATATACACTCACAAGTTTAACAAGTTCCCACAAAACTTCCACAGTTACAGATAATGAATTCCTTCTGTATCTCTTTCTCTCTTTACATGTGTCCCCTTTCTCCTCTTTCTTTCCCATTTAAGAAAGTACATCTGAATGCAAATTAAGACGACGTTATAATAGATATAACTTTAATACTGCTATAATTTAGAAAAGGAGGTGAACATTGGCAGAATTCAGCCCTCTGAACAGTGTTAATATCAAATTACCATATATACTTGAGTATAAGCTGAGTTTTTTTCCGGCACAAAATTTGTGCCGAAAAACCTGAACTCAGCACAAATTTTGTGCTGAAAAAACTCGGCTTATACCGAGTATATATGGTACTTGTTAACAGGGCTCTTTTCCAAAATGGTCCTTTGCTTTTCTTCTATTGCCACGATCCCTCAACTCAAATACTGAATTATTTAAAGAGACTAAATTTAATTTTTAAGTGAAGAGCATGTACTAAATAGAATGATTTACTACCTATTAATAAGATTCAAAATACATTAACAATTTAATTCTTAGTACAACTCTGATGTTTTCTCATAAAAGAAAATGGAAAAGTAAACCTCCAAGAAGCTCCACACTTAGGTTCTAGCCTTAAAGTTTGCCTGATCCTCTATTTACATCTAGAATTAATAGCAGACACAGATTTGTGGGACCTTCTACTAGGATTCTGGTTAAGGCCAAAGAGCGACCCCACAATAGCCTTCATTTCCCAAACCCTGAAAGTTTGCAAAGAATGACTCAGAAATACTGCAATTTGCTCAGAAATACTGCAATTTGCTTACCACAAACTCAAAAATCCTAAATCTATGGCTTCATGATTTCTTCCTTCCTGATATTTTCCCAGCAGTGTTGAAATATGAAACAGCCCGACCTCCTGTTAGACTTGGGAGGAGCAAGATGGAGTCAAGCTCTTTTCTAAAGTAGAAAAGCAAATGATAGAAATGATTCCTTTATTACATCGAGGATATAAAATTGTACATTCATATAATTTTGTATTTAAACATTAAATTTCATCTGTATGCAGCATTCTCCATTAAACGAGGTTATGAGAAATAGGCTTCTGAGCTGTCCTCCAGCTCGTATAATTCTAAGAGTTTCTCAAGGGACATGTGTGTGTGGACACTGGCTGAGAAGCTGCTCTCACTCAACACACAGAGAAAACTTAGTGAATCAAGAATAACCAGGGAACTCTTTTGGGTTGTTTCTTTTAATTATCAGATTCTGAAGGGAAACTTTGGAAAATATCTAAGGGCATTTTCTTTTTCTTTCTTTTCTTTTTTTTATTAAATCATAAAGAGGTAAATCGTGTATACATTAATGCATTTATGGGGTACCAAGTGCTGATTTCATATATAATTTGGAATGCTCACATTGTACTGGTTAGTATGCCCCTCACCTCATTTATTTAACTATTGTGTTAAGACATTTATACTCTATACTTCATGGATCTGACAGGTACCCTTGCGATATGCACCACAGGTACGATCCCACCATTCACCCTCCCTCCATTTGACCTCCCCCTCCCCTCCCATCCCCCTTCCTCCCTCCTTCATCCTGGGCCATAGTCGTGATCTGTTCTTCTTATGAAAGTGTGAGTGATTATAAACTGGTTTCATAACAGTACTGAGTACATGGGATATTTTTCCCACCATTCTTGAGATACTTCATGGCCACACCATTTTTCGATGAAAGGCAAACTAGACAAGCACTTGAGAAAGTGGAAATGAAGGAGGAAGAATTATCATTCAGAGTTTGCCAGAGAGAAGGTCATTCCTCATCAATGTTGGAGTAAGTTATAGGGGTACCCAGGAGTTAGGGTGAAGGTTTCACAAAAGAAAACTTTTGAATGTAGACTGGTACTTGGTTGACAATACAGAGTTCTGTGCCAATGTGGAAAATATGATTTGGCTAAAAAAATTTAAGAATAGATGTTACAAGTGACTGCCTTGATCATGAAAGAACTTCACTAAGTCTTCTGGAAAATATCTAATTTTTTTTGGCTCAGAGCAGCACTAGCCACATATACTGAGGCTGGAGGGTTTGAAACCAGCCCCGGCCATCTACACAACAATGACAACTGCAACAAAAAAAGTCGGGTGATGTGGCAGGCGCCTGTAGTTCCAGCTACTTGAGAGGCTGAGGCAAGAGAATGGCTTAAACGTAAGAATTTCAGGTTGCTGTGAGCTGTGACACCACAGCACTCTACTGAGGGTGACATAATAAAACTCTGTGTCAAAAACTAAAACAAAACAAAAAGTAAATAAAATATCTAATTTTCCATATCATTCTTTGTTAGAATAGGCAGGATGAATCAGAAGAAAAATATAACAAAAATTAACATAATAAATTAACTATGCACCTCTTACAAAGTTCAGGACTACACCCAGGGAACGTAAGGGATGTTGATGAAGAAAAAGAACAAATGAATAAATAAAGGATATAGTTGATGGAGTTATTTAATGGTTCAATTAATTAAGGAAGAGTATACATCAATGGAGATAATTTAGTTTTTTATTTTTTGACCATAATTCTTTTTTTGGAAATTATTAGTAGAGTTGTTTGTTTCTATTAAAAAAATAAATAAATAAATAAAAACCTTGGTAGAAACTTACCTTCCTTATGGTTTTTTTTTTTTTTTTTTTTTTTGCTCTACCTGGAAGCCATGGGTTTGGGGTTTTTTTGTTTGTTTGTTTTGTTTTCTCAGGTTAATTTGAGGGTACAGGCAATTAGGTTACAATGTTGGCACTTGCTAGGTATAGTCCCTGTTGTACTTTTGTTCTGCCCCCAAGAAGTGTGCTATGTCCTCCCACAGGAGGGCACACCAGTCTCCCTCCCTCCTCCCCTCTCCCCACTCCTTCTTTTCTGCTCCCCCGATCGTGAATTAAATTGAGTTTTTCTCTTATGTGGGCATGCATTAGATCATTTACTGGCTTCATATGAGTATTGAGTATATTGGATATTTGCTTTTCTATCTTGTGGTACTTTACTAAGAAGAATATGTTTCAACTCCATCCAGGTTAACACAAAAGATGTAAAGTCTCCATCTTTTTGATGGCTGAATAGTATTCCATGGTATACATATACCACAGTTAGTTACTCCAGTCCTGGGTTGATGAGCATTTAGCTTGTTTCCCATCTTGATGATTGTAAATTGAACTGCGATAAGCAATCTAGTGCAAATGTCCTTGTGATAAAAAAATTTTTTTTCTTCTGGGTAGACGCCTAGTAATGGGATTGTGGGATCAAATGGAAGGTCCATTTTTAGTTCTTTGAGGAGTCTCCATACTTCTTTTCAAATGGGCTGTATTAGTTTGCAGTCCCACCAGCAGTGTAAAAATGTTCCCTTCCCTCCATATCTGCCCTATCATATGCAGCTTTGAGACTCTGTGACGTGGGCTATTCTCATTGGGGTTAGCTGAGAGCTCAGAGTAGTATCGATTTGCATTTTTCTGATAATTAGAAATGATGAGCATTTTTTTTTTTTTTTAGACAGAGTCTCACTATGTGGCCCTCGGTAGAGTGCTGTAGCATCACAGCTCACAGCAACCTCAAACTCTTAGGCTTAAGCAGTTCTCTTGCCTCAGCCTCCAAAGTAACTGGGACTACAGTCACCCAATTCACACAATGCCCGGCTATTTTTTGTTGTGGTGGTGGTGGTCACTGTTGTTTAGCAGGCCCGGGCCAGGTTGGAACCCACCAAACCAGGTGCATGTGGCCAGCGCCCTAACCCCTGAGCTACGGGTGCTGAGTGGAAAAATGAGCATTTTTTCATGTTTGTTAGCCATTCATCTGTCTTCCTCAGAGAAAGTTCTGTTCATGTCTCTTGCCTAGTGGTAGATGGGATTGTTTGCTCTTTTTTTTTTTTGTTAACTAATTTGAGTTCTCTAAGGATTCTAGTTATCAATCCTTTGTCAGATTCATAACATGCAAATATCCTTTCTTATTCTGACAGTTGTCTGTGTGCTTTAATTATTGTGTCCTTGGCTGTGCAGAAGCTTTTCAGCTGAATTAAGTCCAAGTTGTTTATTTATTATTTATTTTTTGCTGCTATTGTCACTGAAGTCTTCTTCATAAAATCTTTCCTCAGGCCGACATCATCAAGAGTTTTTCCACACTTTCTTCTAGGATTTTTATTGTTTCATGTCTTAAACTTAAATCTTTTATCCATCTTGAGTCAACTTTTATAAGTGGTAAAAAGTGCAGGTCCAGTTTCAGTCTGTGACATATGGTTATCCAGTTTTCCCAGTACCGTTTATTGAATAGGGATTCTGTCCCCCAGTGTATGTTTTTGTTTGGTTTATTGAAGATCCGATGACTGCAAAAGACTAGTTTCATCTCTGGGTTTTCTATTCAGTTCCAAATGTCTATGTCTATGTCTCTATTTTTGTGCCAATACCATGCTGTTTTGATTACTGTGGACTTGTAACATAATCTGAAGTCTGGTCGAGTGATACCCCCAGCTTTATTACTAAGAATAAATAACCTTGACTATATGGGCTTTTTTTTTTTCTTTTCCATACAAAACAAATAACTATTTTTTCCAGTTTCTCAAAGTATGATGCTGGTATTTAAAGGGGATTGCATTAAATCTGTAGCTTGCTTTGGGTAGTATTTGTGCTTCACATAACGTGAACATGGGAATAAGTTATTTAAATGTGTACTAGAAAGAAGAAACTGAATGTAAACACCACTCTATTTTCTACAATTTGGGGCTAGAATTTCAATGAACATCAGACTGTGATAGTGGTGCCCTGACATAAACTTGGAAGAAGCATGAATGTGATGGAATCTGGCCCCATGCTCATGGAGTGAGGGGCTGACCTGCACTGTGAAAGGACTTCTATGATTCTGACCTACTTTTTATGAAAGGAAAGAGAACAGAGGAAGATCAGTAGTGGAATTGAGGCCACAACTTTTTTGTTCCTTATACAAGGTACTAGAATAAAAAACTTGACCCTATAATTTCATGTATGCTTCTGAGAACTGTCCAGCAGAGCGATGGTCTATAATTTGGGAGATCAATGACTCCCTTTTCCATGAAAGATACCAGTAAACCTCCAGTTATGTAAAGAACCTCAGCCTCAGGCACCAGGTTTTAGAGGAGTCCGTCTTCTGTATATGTAGTAGCTGGAGGCTCAGAACTCATTTGTGACAAGGACTTGATCTCACAGGCATCTGTTTTCTGGGCCTCCCTGGGCTCCTGGCTCAGCCCCGAGGTTCCTCTTCACTACTTCTCTGCAGTGGTCTCTTATTTACAGAGACATCCCAGCATCTGGCCCAGTGATTAACAACACTTCTTTTCATTTTTGCAGTGGTCCCACTTTGAACAAGTTATGTGGTTACCCTCACTTCTTAGCAACCTGCTATGGAAGTCGCCCTCCTAAGGATTATCTGTGAACACTGAAATCTGCTTCTAGGTTTGAAAACATTTTTGGTACCGCAGGTAATCAGCTAAAGAAGAGCAGTGGGTACAACACACATCAACTCTCTCTGTGACAAAGAGGCCACTTCAATTTCCTAGGCCTCAGTTTTCTCATGTAAAACAAAGGCATTAAAATAAATGATGTTTTTAATGGTAAAAGTCACATCGGCTGACATCAACCCAGCTTTAGCCCTCTTTTCTCCAGTATACTCTTCTGGAGAAAAGTATTATTTCTCTGACAAAAGGAAGTCTTGGTCAGTATAGGCTCTGTTTAGGGCCTGGGTACCCCAGGAGGAAAGGTTAGATGTCCTGTCGTGGTCTACTCAAAGCATCTGTTGAAGTCTAATAAACTCAACCATTGTGTAGCACTGTGGGGTCTTTGCTGGCATTTTAAAGTTCAAACAGGCACATTCAGACCAGCCTTGGGGAGGCAGAGCCACTGGATTGTCATGTGCAAAAAACTCAGGCCGCTCATTCCAGGCTGTCCATCCTTAAGTATCATGATTGACAACAACAATGTTCCCTTTAACTGCCTGGAGGGCTTGATTCTTATTTCTGAGAAATACGGGTACGTCAATAGACACATGTCACCATTTAGTGCCTATAGACAGGTGAATCTCTTAAACAACTCAGACTTCCACCATTCACACTCATCGAAATTCTGCCTTTTTCAAAAAGAGTTTGAGTTTGCTTTCATCCCTATCCTCTTTGATAAACACGATCTTGTTGGTTTGCTTACTAATTTGCTTTTTGCTCCAATGGCTACTTAATTAGTAGGGGCAACTGCTAGGTCAGAGGTCAACAAAGAAGTCTGCATCTTGGCAAGCCAAAATTGTGCACACGCTGAGGTTATGAGGTGAGACTGTGAAGGAAGAACCAGGAGAAAATAGAGGAACATGCTCTATAACAGGAAATGGTGCAGAAAACAGAGACAAGAAACTGGAAGGCCTGTGATCCAGAGGCTCGTTCCAGTTCTCAGGGGATGACAACTTGATCGTCCTGCATGTGTGTTTATTTCCTCTGTATCCTTTCCATCAGCACTCTTTTCAAAGAAGTTCTGAGTGGGTTCCTTGAAACCCAATAACCTGTCGAAATCTATAAAGATTCCTGTTAATTAACTTTTAATGTCTGGGAGTCTGGATAAATCTAGAAGCAGGAGCCCTCACAGCAAATAGGTAGCACACTCTAGGTAGGAGAATTTTAAGATTGACAACGTCACTGTTTACAAAGGCGTAGGTGAGAAAAAATGGAGCCTCAAGGAACAGTGTGGTAATCCAGGATTGGTGACTACAGAGAGGTCCCCACACCGGTGCCTGAAAGGATAAAGCGGTGTAAGGCAGTGCATGCAATTTATTTTTCAATAAATATGCTGGAAATTTTTTTGAAATTTGTGGCAGTCTGCAACAAGCTCACAGATGAACCACGTAGCCTAGGAACATGGAAAAATTTTAAGAAAAATGTATGTGATGAAATACTCCATCCTAAATCTCAGAGTCAAAGCATTCTGTAATAGACATACGCTTATTTGACAAGGAGAATGTTACTTTCTTTGCATTACTATTATTATTGCTTAATATTTCAATGTAGCAATTGTCTGATCCCTTTCCTGAATGTATTTATGTTCGTTCGTTCTTTACGAGGTTTTTGTGTCTAGTCCTTATCTTAAACATTGTTATTCTTATTGAATTTTAAGCCTTTTTAACTTTTTGAAGGCAAAAAATGGAAACCTAATAAATACATGTATATGTAAAAAAAAAAAAGAAAGAAAAATGTATGTGATGAAAACATAAAATATATGTTGATAACTAGTTTCTTTTATCATTTACTGCCACAAAATATACACAAATCTATTATAGAAAGCTAAAATGTATCAAAACTTATGCACGCACACAGATCATACACAGGCGCATTTACGGTAGAGAAATGTGAGCAAACATGAAGATGAGAAAATAAATCATACCTAAACAAAATTAACTGTACGCACTGCACTTCTGCAATAATTTCACAGCTACCTGCTCTTGCTATTGTAGGGAGTTCAGTGTTGGTAAGTATCCACCTAGATACTCATCTGCTAATCATCTCCACACAAGCTCTTTGTCTCTCTGGTGAGTTTTGCGTTGTAGGAAAAAGCCATCTCTCCTGGTTCCTGTGTGTTCTTCACCATGTTTAGTGCAATGCTATAAACCTCCAGTAACAACACCAAGGAACCTGTACAAGGTGCCACTCGGGATGCTGGATGTGCTGCTGGAAAGGGCAGAAAAGCCATGATGTTGAGAAAAAGTTCAAGTGCTTGGTACGTTGCCTCGATCAAGGTCTGCAGCTGCCGTCGCTGCCGTCCCAGACAGATGACTCGTGGAGTAAACAGAAGGCATCGATAAATGCAGTACATGCAAAGTATTGTAAGTGTATTTTCTTTTCTTTATGATATTTTAATAACATTGTCTTTCTTCTAGCTTACTTTATTCTAAGAATACAATGTGTAATACACACGTGTATAACACACAGAATATGTGTTAGCCCACTGTGTGTGTTCTAGGTAAGGCTTCCCAACAGTAGACTATCAGGAAGTTTGGGGGAAGACAAAACTTATATGTGGATTTTTTCCTACACCATAGTCAGCTCCTCTAACTCCTGTGTTGCTCCAGAGTCAACTGCAGTTACTGGGCCTCAGAAAGAGAGTCCAGTGCAGAGAAATATCACACTGAGAGGGTGAGACTTAGATCAAGGACAGCAGCCAGCCTGAGGTTACCCCACAGGGATGGAGTCAGTCCCCTCCCTTCCATGGGCTGAGCCCCTGCAGGAACCAGAGTGCCAAGAAACGTAGTAGTGCTGTCCAGGCAGCTCAGCTTCCCAAGGCCGAAAGCGGGGTAGAGAATTCTGGACAGATTTCTGACTACAGCTCTGTAAGAAAGTGGTTGCATCTCTGTGCTCAGGGCAGCAGGGGAGAAATGACGACCTTTCAGGCAGGTTAGGTGCAGACCCTGCCTAGCCAAATGCAAATCCCCATGCCCACCCCCGGCAAGGGAGGAGCACTCTCTCACCCACCTGTCACCCACGCATGGCAGTCTGGGAGGAGAAACCTTCCCAAAACGGGTGCGGTGGGCAGCAAGGACAAGTGGCAGCCGAGTGTGAAAGTCCTGCCACCCTGCCCCTGGCCAGCAGCAACTGAAAACACGGCCGGAAATAGCTCGGGCAGAATCCCAACTTCAGGACAGGGATGGAACACTTTCACCAAGAGACCTGCTTTTAAGCCGTTTAGAGGACTTGTGGAAATGGGATTGTGGCGTTATTTTTATTACAAACATCCATCCCCAAAGGGATGCTGAGGCACAGTGCCCTTTTCTGTCACTATTTTGGCAGGGCTGAGACAGGAGATGACAACTTACCAGGACCAGTGTCCAGGACAGAGCTTCATGTGAAAACGAAGAGAAAACGCTGTCGTGCTCTCAAAATGATCTTGCTTCTTCTCGTAAAGAATAAAAATGTCCCGTTTCGGTTTCGTGAGCAGGACTGGGGAAACAGACCGTCGTATTCTCAATCCATTCTATGAAATCACCAAAGCTATCTAATAAGGGAGCTCCCTAATTAACAAATTCATTTTCTTCACTTTCTCTCCCAGCCTCTCCCCTAAAATCACGAGAACATCCATAAAATACTGATACGTGTATCATTTGCATCACAACCTTCAGACACAATCGATTCCACAGCACAAATCCTGGATTAGCATAATGCAATAGATTGGTGGGTGTGCTGGGCACTTGATATACCCTGATGGGTTTGTTTGCTCCTAAAAAGAAATTTTATTGGGTATAGTTGAGGTTTATAACATATTGTGGGATATATAAAGATAACAAATTGTTACTACAGTAAAGCAGATTAACATGTTAATCTCACATAGTTACATTTTTGAGCATGCAGAGAGTAGCTAAAATATATTTAGGCAACAAAATGCCTAACACAATACCATTTTACTAACCATGGCTCACCACCACCCCACCCCGTGTCTGCTACTTTGTACACTTTGTATCTCTGCTCCTACCCTGACCATAGTAACCGCTGTTTTATTCTCTATTTCTAGGAATAAGACTTTTTTTTTTTTAACATCCCACATTTTAGTGAGATCCTGCAATGGTTTTCTTTCTGTATCTAGCTTATTTCACTCAGCGTGTCCTCCAGCACCATCCCGGTTGTAGTAAGTAGCAGGATCACCTTTTTTCTCTTTCTTTAAAAAAGAAAAAGTTGAATGAAATGAGTTTCCAATGTTCTGGCCTTCAAGGAAAAGGACACACAAAGAAAGAACTACAATACAGCGTAATAGGTAAGTGAGACTTTGTATTTTATAAAACGTGAGATCGTTGCAGTTGAAAGGGAATGATCAAAATGTATACGGACAAAAAGACTTCCTAGAGCAAATGGAATATGAACATGGCTTCCCAAGATGAGCAGGTGTTTGGGAGGTGGCGTTCCAGCAAAGCTGGAAAAGAGGCCAAATGGGCATGTTGCGTCTTAGAACTGGAAGGGCGTCAGCTTTGCCAAGGCACATACTCAGGAGGAGCTGCAGAGGGGCAGACTCCAGGGGACTTCAGGCAAAGGTGGTTCAATAGGGCTGCATTCCAAGTGAGCAAACATCATGCCACTGATCACACCAGTGGTGACCAGAAACCGGGGGGGGGGGGGGGGGGGGTTCTTGGCTGGGGGGCCAGGTTTTGTATATGTCGATAAAATAAAAAAAATGGGGGGAATTCCAAGGAGTTTTTCACAAACATACGCCCAACCAGTGTACGCCGCCCCGCGACCAGATTTCACCTGTTTC
>CAUYPK010016640.1:0-17159 GCA_963574355.1 Loris lydekkerianus | reverse complement strand
CCCCCCCCCCCCCCCCCCCCCCCCCCCCCCCCCCCCCCCCCCCCCCCCCCCCCCGCCCCCCCCCCCCCCGAAGCACCCCCGGGCCGCACGGGAGTAGGTAGGGGACTGGGGGCTTATGGTGAATGGCATACCTCTTGGAGGGAGGTCTCAAAATAAGAGGGACTTTACCTAACAAATGCAAATATTGTAACCTAATTCTTTGTACCCTCAATTGACCGGAAACAATTAAAAAAATAAAAAACATTTATGAAGGAGAGGGAATAGTTTTGACTATTACTTTTGTCTATGCATAAGTAGAACCCTTGGGATCAAGTTCTGTTCTTGGGGATACACAAATAAAAATAAAATTCCTTTCTGAGTCCAAAAGTAAAAAAATTAAAATAAAATAATCTCTGTGGTCAAAAGAATGGCATATTGGTTTGGCCTGGCCTAGGTAATGTGAAAATCCATAGAATCTAATTCTTGGGATCAAAAAGCTTTATTTCTTTCATGTTAAGGAACTTGGCTAAGTAATGCATATGGCACACTTAGGTGAACATCCTTCTTCCTTCCCTGGAACCCTCCTTTCCAATTAAAATAAACAGACTTGGTGATCATTTGCTGATTGAGGGGAGTATATACATATTCGTTGAAATGATTTAAATTAAAAGATGTTAGATATCTAGTGAAGCCACCTGGCATATGGCAATATCATTAGAGATGGTATTATTCCCAACATAAATAGGAGAAAATTGACCACTAAAGTAGATAACCAACTTAACATTACACAGCTATTAAGAAACTTAATTTAAAGCTCAAGTGACTCCAAAACCTAGAGTTTTTAGCCATTTGATTTTATTATCTCTAAGGAAAAACAAGGAAGTAAAGAAGATTTTAAAACTAACATTGTTTAGTATTAATCAGAATTGGAGTAAAAGATATTAGCCAAGCGGTCAAACACAAGAAGCTGTCATAATCTGACAGATTTTATGTGATCTAAGAGGCTGAGTGAGCCAGAGTCATCAACACTGAAGATAAGATTTACAAATAAGAAGCCCAAGATTGGGTGGTGCCTGTGGCTCAAAGGAGTAGGGCACCAGCCCCATATACCAGAGGTGGTGAGTTCAAACTTGGCCCCGGCCAAAAACTGCAAAAGAAAAAAAAAAAAAAAAAAAGTCCAAAATTGAGAACCATACCATAAAATTGAAGAGAATCAAATTTCCTATAGTGAAAATATTTGCCTTTGAACTTGAATGTCATCTTACCACCTTTTACTCATGAATTAACACCAGCATCTCTGTCTCCATTCTCTGAAACATCTGCAACGTTGCAATGTGGCACTATTTCATGTCTGTGTTCTAGCAGGCCTTGTAGGAAGGAATTCAACAAACTAAATAAACTGTTTCCTCTCCCTCTTTCTCTCTCTCTTTTTTTTAGGAAGCAAAGGTGGTAGCTATTTTAAGGTTTAGGTTGACAATCTCTAAACTTATTTATGAGTTAATAAAAAAAATAGCACTTGGGAGAATGGGACATATCTCAGTATGTGTTGACTTTTATACATTTATAAATTATATTAATGTATAACATTAATAGAATAAGTACATTTAAAATATGTATAAATACTGAAAACTTTAAAAGGATGAGTTAATAATGGTTTGTGCTGTCAGAGGCATACTACCTGACTAGATGTCTTACATATAGAATTTTTCCATTTATATGCTTCTAGGGCCCTTGATTCATGTCTAAATGATAATGCTAGTCATATTATAAAGTAATTATTAGCTATCTGCCTCATAAGCTGGAAAGAAAGCTATTTGAGCATAGAAGGCATAGTTTACTAATCAGTTTATTCATTTATAAAATAGATGTATGTAGGGGCTAGGAAAACATAGGAGTCAGGACTCAGTTCTTCCATCAAACTTAAGATTGAGTGTTGGATGAACAGAGCATGGACAAGTAGACAGTTCCACATCAGTCTGTGCTTAATACCATGAAAACTGTGAAGGTGCATAGGATAGCACCCGCCCTACCAGAGAGGAAGAAGTTGGGAAAGAGGGGTTAGGGAGGGCCCCATTTTAATGTAGAATAACTGCTACTCCATAGTAACTGCTCAGCAAAGATGCATGGCTGTTAAAGGGAAGAGTTGCACTAAGAAGGCCCATTTTCTTATTTTAGCTCACCAGTAAGATGCATAAATCCAACTTTCCTAGGAATAAAGATGCATAAGTTGTAGAAGTCCAAGAATGTTACTACAATGGAAAGAATCTTCTCAGAGAAGAAAGAAGTATTCTTTTTCATACATTTTCATAAGTTTTCAATGGTTGACACACTCTTATAATTCTGGGCTCAGACTAACACTCAATAGCCAGACTTCTAATATTCTCTTTTCAATTATGCTCTTTTTCTTCAAACTTATTTTACATCACCTGTTATTCTTTTCATAACTTCTGCCATTATATACTTTCTAGTCCCTGATTAGGAATTTCTGATCAAGGGTTAAAAAAAAAAAAAAAAAAAAAAAAAAATATATATATATATATATATATATATATAGAGAGAGAGAGAGAGAGAGAGAGAGTCTCATTCTGTTGCCCTTGGTAGAGTGCCGTGGCATCACAGCTCACAGCAACCTCCAACTCTTGGGCTTAGGCAATTCTCTTGCCACAGACTCTCGAGTAACTGGGACCACAGGTGCCCACCACAATGCCTGGCTATTTTTTTGTTGAAGCTTGACTGGAGTTGGGTTCGAACCCACCACCCTCAGTGTGTGGGACTGGTGCCCTACTCACTGAGCCACAGGCGCCACCCATGGTAAAAAATATGAAGAACATCCATGAGATCCAACTTGAGTATTTCCACTTGATTATTACTACTTTTCACAAAGGACAAATACACTTACATTTTATAAATGCATGTTGTCTTCTCTTTGCTCTCACTGGATACATGAAATATCAGCTGAATTTAAAAGGAAATAAATTGGAGAAAATGTTAAATTTATCAAAAGATAGGCATAGGTACCTTTAAACAGTAATATTTCTTACTCAATGTAAACTAGAAATGCAAATTAGAACAGAATTACACTTCTCTACAGGAACTTTTAATGATAGATGCCAGTGCAGCAAGGACTTTAGAGTTTGGTAGGAACTCTTATTTCAATCCAGAATTCTATGCTAAATGAAACTAATTATTAACCAATTTTAGAGCAGTATAGATAAATTTCTAGACACAAAAAGACTCAGAAAAATTGCTCCCCAAACCCTCTTTTTGAATAATTATTGAGGGTGAATTCCATCTAAGCAAGGGAGTCAATGGAAAAAACAACATGAGAGAAGATTCAGGGAACAGTTAGGTCAGCCCAGAAGAATAGAGATACTTAATAAAGACAACAACTCTGGAGAGTCTCACCAGTCCTGACTGGGACAAGAGGAGGGACACACACACACACACACACACACACACTAACACAGAAAAAAATTTGTAAGATGTACAATACAAAATCTCCGTAAAAAGAAAAGTCCAGGACCAAATGGCTTCACATCCAAATTCTATCAAACCTTTCAAGAGGAACTAGCACCTATATTATACAATGTTTTTGAAAGCATAGAAAAAAGAAGGAATACTTCCAAACACATTCTATGAAGCAAATATCACCCTGATACCCAAACCAGGAAAAGACCCAACAAGAAAAAAAAAAATTATAGACCAATATCTCTAATGAATATTGATGCAAAAATATTCAGTAAGATCCTAGCAAACAGAATACAACAACACATCCAATAAATTATACACCACAACCAAATGGGTTTCATCCCAGGGTCCTAAGGATGGTTCAATATATGTAAATCCATAAATATAATACATCACATAAACAAATTAAAAAACAAAGACCATATGATTCTCTCAATTGATGCAGAAAAAGTTTTTGACAATATCCAGTATTCTTTCTTGATCAGAATGCTTGAGAAAATAGGTATAGAAGAGACATTTCTTAAACTGATAGATGCCATCCACAGCAAATTCACAGCCAATATCGTAGTGAATGGAGTAAAATTGAAATCATTTCCACCAAATGAGGAACCAGGCAAGGATGCCCACTGTCTCCACTGGTTTTTAACATTGTAATGGAAGTCTTAGCCACTGCAATCAGGCAAGAGAAGACAATCAAGGGGATCTAATACAACCAGAAGAGATCAAACTGTCACTCTTTGCAGATGATATGATTATATACCTGGAAAATCCCAGGGAATCAACTACAAAACTCCTAGAAGTGATCAAGGCATATAGTAATGTCTCAGGATACAAAATTAACACTCATAAATCTGTAGCCTTTATATACACCAACAATAGTCAAGGGGAAAAAACAAGCGAGGACTCTATTCCCTTTACAATAGTCCCAAAGAAGATGAAATATCTGGAAGTGTATCTACCTAAGGATGTGAAAAATCTCTATAAAGATAATTATGAAACTCTGAGAAAAGAAATAGCTGAAGATGTTAACAAAAATGGAAAAATATACCATGCTCATGGCTGGGAAGAATCAACATTGTTAAAATATCTATACTACCTAAAGCAATCTACATATTTAACATGATCCCTATTAAAACACCTCTGTCACATTTTAAAGACCTGAAAAAATTAATACTTCATTTTATATGGAAACCAAAAAAACCTCAAATAGCCAAGACATTACTCAGAAATAAAAACAAATCAGGAGGAATCAAACTTCCAGACTTCAGACTATAGTATAAATCGATAGTGATCAAAACAGCATGGTACTGGCACAAAAACAGAATGGTAGATGTATGGAACATAATTGAAGACCAAGAGGTAAACCCAGATGCTTATCATCATTTGAGTTTTGATAAAGCTATTAAAAATATAAATTGGGGAAAAGATTTCTTATTTAATAAATGGTGCTGGATGAATTGGCTGGCAACTTGTAGCAGACTGAAACTGGACCCACACCTTTCTCCTCTAACAAAAATTGACTGTTACTGGTTAAAGAACTTAAACTTAAGCCATGAAACTATAAATATTCTTAGAGAGAGTGCAGGGGAAATGTTTGACAAAATTGGCCTGGGAGAATACTTCATGAGGAAGACAGCCTGGGCAATTGAAGCAACATCAAAAATACATTACTGGGATCTGATCAAATTAAAAAGCTTCTGCACTGCCAAGAACACACTCAGTAAAGCAAATAGTCCTCAGAATGAGAGAGGATTTTTGCAAATTAATACTTCCAACAAAGGTCTAATAACCAGAATCCACAGAAAACTCAAACTTACTACTTAGCAAAAAATAAGTGATCCCATTTCATTGTGGGCAAGAGACATGAACAGAAGCTTCTCTGAAGAAGACAGGCACATGGCCTACAGACACATGAAAAAATGCTCATCATCTTTAATCATCAGAGAAAGGCAAACCAAAACTACTCTGAGATACCATCTAACTCCAGTAAGAGTAGCCCAGATCACAAAATACCAAAACAACAGATGTTGACGTGGATGTGGAGAAAAGGGAACACTTCTGCACTGCTGGTGGGAATGCAAGCTAGTACGGTCTTTTTGGAAGGAAGTTTGGAGAACACTCAGGAATCTAAATGTAGACCTGCTGTTTGATCCTGCTCTAGGTATATATCCAAAGGACCAGAAATCATTTGGCAATAAAGATATTTGCACCAGATTGTTCATTGCAGCTCAATTCATAATTGCCAAGTCATGGTAGAAGCCCATGTGCCCATCGACCCATGAATGAATTAATAAATTGTAGTTTATGTATACCATGGAATACTTTGTAGCAGTAAAAAAAAAAAAAGGAGACTTTACCTCTTTTATGTTTACATGGATGGAGCTAGAAAATATTCTTCTTAGTAAAGTATCTCAGGAATGGGTGGAAAAAAGTATCCAATGTACTCAGTACTATTGTGAAACCAACTGATACTCACTCACACTTGCATACGAAAAACGAAACACAACTTTAGCCTAGAATAAAGGAGGGAAGAGGAGGGAGAGGGGAAGGGAGGGGTTGGGAGGAATAGTAGGGGATAGTAGGGGGACCACACCTATAGAGCACATTACAAGTACAAAAAGTTGGATCTATCATGTGTAGAACACAAATGTCCTAAAGCTATAATTGGGTAAATGAGGTGAAAGCTATGTTGATTAGTATGATGTAAGCACTCCAATTCGTACAAATAATCAACACATTGAAAAATGACATAAATGTATTTATGATCTATGTACAAAAGACTTAATAAAAAAATATGAATGGCAAAAACAAGAAAGGGAATTGACAAGAAAGTAGAAAAACAGAACCAAACAATGGATAAAAGATATGAAGAATATAGAAAGGATATGGCAGAGCTTAAGGACTTAAAGGAGTCAATCAGGGAACTTAAAGATACAGTAGAAAGTATCAATAACAGGTTAGACCATGGAGAAGATAGAATCTCAGAGCTAAAGGGTAAAGTTCTTGAGCTAACCCAAGCAGTTAAAGAGCCATAAAATAAGAGAGAAAGCAGAATATTTGCTCAGAGAATTATAGGACTTCACAAAGCATTCAAACTTAAACAATTGTTAAGTATTCCTGAAGGGGAAGAAGAATGTCCCAAAGGAATGGAAGCCATACTGGAGGATATCCTAAATGAAAACTTCCCAAGTATCACTGAAGATTCTGAAACACTCCTTTTAGAGGGATACCAAACTCTAGGTCATCTCAACACAAATACAACATCTCCAAGACTTATTGTAATGAACCGGTCCAAAATCAAGAAGAAAGACAAAATTCTTCAAGCAGCTAGGACTAAGTGCCAATTGACCTACAGGGCAGATCAATCAGCAGACTTCTCACCTGAAACTTTCCAAGCCAGAAGAGAATGATTAGCTACCTTTAACCTTAACTTTTTTTTTTTTTTTTTTTTTTTTTGAGACAGAGTCTAACTTTGTTGCTGTGGGTAGAGTACCATGGCATCACAGCAACCTCAAACTCTTGGGCTCAAGCAATTCTCTTGTCTCAGCCTCCCAAGTATCTGGGAGTACAGGCACCCACCACAACACCTGGGTATTTTGTTTGTTTGTTTGTTTGTTTGTTTTAGAGATGGGGTCTCACTCTTGCTCAGGCTGGTCTCAAATTCCTGAGCTCAGACAATTCACCTGCCATGGCCTCCCAGAGTGCTAGGATTATAGGCGTGAGCCACTGCACCTGACCTTTTAACCTTCTCAAACAAAACAATTTTCAGCCCAGAATTCTGTATCCTGCTAAACGACTTTCAGAATGGGAAAAAAGATATTTGCATGTTACGAATCTGACAAAGGCTTGATAACTAGTTTCTATAGAGTAGTATATGTATACCATGGAATACTATGCAGCAGTAAAAAAAAAGGAGACTTTACCTCTTTTATGTTTACATGGATGGAGTAATTAATCAACAAAAAAAGGAGCAAATAATCCCATTTATCACTGAAATAACAGACAAGAGATATAAACAAAACCTTCTTTGAGGAAGACAAGTGAATGGCTAACATGAAAAAATCCTCATCAGCCCTAATCATCAGAGAAATGCAATTCAAAACCACCCTGAGATATCACTTACCCCCA
Source organism: Loris lydekkerianus (assembly GCA_963574355.1). NCBI lineage: Eukaryota > Metazoa > Chordata > Mammalia > Primates > Lorisidae > Loris > Loris lydekkerianus. Next base: position 9,584 of record CAUYPK010016640.1, on the reverse strand, counting down.
ATGAGAACAGCCCACAAGACAAAGTCCTAGAGTTGCAGATGCTGTTGCAGATATGGAGAGAGAGGGACACTTTTACACTGTTGATGAGATTGCAAACTAATACAGCCTCTTTGGAAAGAAGTATGGATAATCTTCAAAGAACTCAAATTAGACTTCCCATTTGACACAACACTCCCTCTATTAGGCATCTACCGAGAAGAAAAAAAAAATCATTTTATCATAAAGATATTTTCACTAGATTGTTTATTGCAGCTTAATTTACAATCATCAAGATGTGGAAACAACCGTAATGCCCATCAACTCAGGATTAACAAGCTGTGATATCATGGAATATTATTCATCCATAAGATAAGATGGTGGCTTTACATCTTTTGTATTAACCTGGATGGAGATGAAACACATTCTTCTTAGTAAAGTATCACAAGAATGGAAAAGCAAGTATCCAATGTACTCAATTGGATTATGAATCCAGTAGACAATCCAACACATGCCAACATAGGAGAAAAACTTAATCCTATTCAAGTTGGGAGAGGGAGAATGAAAGAAGAGGGAAAGAAGGCAGGGATTGGTGTGCTGCCACTTAAAGGGCACAATGTAGGGGTGTATCGCATGACTTTTGGGTACAGGACATATCTACAAGAGGGACTCTACCTAAAAAATTTAAAAATTGGGACCAGTTGTTTGTACCCTCACAATAATGTGAAAAAAATTTCAATTTGTTTTGATTTGAAATGCTTTCACACAGAAATGCTTTCCTACAGAAATATTCTTTTAATAACTCACATTGCAGGCTCAGTGACTGTAGCTCAGTGGCTAAGGCGCCAGCCACATACACCAAAGCTGGCAGTTTTGAACCCAGCTCAGGCCTGCCAAATAACAATGACAACTGCAAGTAAAAAATAACTTGGCATTGTGGGCACCTGTAGTCCCAGCTATCTGTGAGGCTGAGCCAAGAGACTTGCGTAAGCCCAAGAGTTTGAAGTTGCTGTGAGCTGTGATGCCATAGTACTCTATCAAGGGCAACATAGTGAGACTTTGTCTCAAATAAATAAATAAATAAATAAATAACTCACACTGCTGATTCTGTTCTTCATAAAATTTAACTACCTATTATCCCATAGATAAAATTTTGGCTAACATCTGTCCTGATGATAGCCAACATACCATATATACTCGAGTATAAGCTGAGTTTTTTTGGCACAAAATTTGTGCCGAAAAACCCGAACTTGGCACAAATTTTGTGCCGAAAAAACTCGGCTTATACTCGAGTCTATACGGTACTTTAGAATGACAGAGCAAATCCATACTGAATACATCATGGATCGCCTTTAGCATGTTATGACCCTGACCCTGCCATATTGTGTCTGTAGAAATATATTTAACAGTACCTAGAACGTTTTGCAAAGTGTCACTTAAAATAATAGCTTTAGCACAGAGATTTTGCTGATACAAGATACAATGAAAAGAAAGGAGCACATGTGTATTTGTTGATACTTTTTTTACATGAGCAATAATGCCTTCATGTTTTCCTGTCATGGAAGGTGCACTGTCTGTACATATACTCGCTAAATTTACCAAATTCAGTCCAACTTCATGACATTTATCTTGAAAGTTGTTAGAGATTTATCTAACCAGTTGTGGTACTCCTTGAAAGAGGCAGTGTGTATTCCCTGTGTTTTATTCAAAAGAGTGCCCAAAATGAGTAACTCTTCCTAGCAAAGAAAATCTTCTGTTATAACCAAAATGAAGTATAAAACCTGTGCCAAGTCATCAGTATCAGTTGATTCATCCAAAGAGATTCAATAATATATATGTAATCTAATAATTAAGTTCACAAGCTTACCACCATGGGCTTATGTTGGCAGCACTGTACAAACAACTCAGCAAGAATTCATAACCTTGGTATATCAGTGTCTCACAGCTGTGTTCATGTTGATGTGTAGTGGTGTCTTGTTCAGTGGCATTCACTATTGTTGTTGTGTATTTTTGTGTGATGCCATGAGAACATGGGAACTTGAATTAGAGCAATGAACAAACATTCATAAATTTCTTGTTAAATTTGGCACAAGTGGAAGTGAAATCAGGGACATGTTAGTCCAAGTTTATAGGGATAATGCAATGAAGAAAACAGCAGTATACAAAGGGATTAAATGCTTTTCTGAGGGGAGAGAAAGAAGTGTGGCCAGTAACTAGCAGAAGTGATGAAAGCATTATAAAAATGTATTGAATTGTGCATCAAAACTGTTGGCTGTTTGAGAAGACAGCCATGGATAGAGATATAGTTAGGAAAATCTTAACTGAAAGTCTTGGCCAACAACCCATGGCTCTTGCATGACATCAATGCACCAGCTCACACAGCACTGTCTGTGAGGAAGTTTTTAGCCAATAAACCATTAACTGTATTGGAACACCATCTCTACTCAACTGATCTGACTCCCAGTGACTTTTTTCCTTACTTTAAGATTAAGAAAATATTTGAAAGGTATTTTGATGACATTCAGGACATCCAGGGCAATATGATGACAGCTCTGATGGCCATCCCAGAAAAAGAATTCCAAAATTGCTCTGAAAGGTAAACTAGGCACTGGCATGGGTATATGGCTTCCCAAGGGGAGTACTTCAAAGATGACTATAGTGATATTCAGCAGGCGGTATGTAGTACTTTTTTTAGGATGAGTTTGCAAACTTCACTCTCAGACTTCATATACTTTTGTTTGGCAGTATTGCATGAAGTTGTTCTGTTATTTGAAGGCTAATTCATGCTGCTAATCAGTTGTGGTACTCCTTGAAAGAGGAAGTTGTTTATATTTGAAATGATATGAGGGTCTAAGCACCCTACAACTTCGACAATGCAGTCTTTCACAATTTCTACATCACCGAATCTCTTCCCTTTTCCCCAAGTATATTATGTATAAGCTACTTAGTTTATAAGCTGCTTCAGTGGCATTACTTCCAGGTCCTATTGCTGCTTGAAAGAATGCCATTTCATCTTTTAATTTCTGCAATACAACCTTTTGAACCTTCCTCTCTAATTTAAAATATTTTACTCCTTGTGAGTGCTATAATACTGATGACCACTGAATTTCTTTAATGTTGATATTGCAGCATCACTTCATCTTAAGCAAGTAAATAATCTTATCTTTAGCAGAAACAAGATAATATTGCAATTCCCAATCCTCATTAAAACTCTGTTTCCTTCCTTCAGCATTCTCTCAGTCTTCTTTGACATGATGGGCTGTTAAGCAGACATGATTTAAAAAATACTGTCAAGCTGTGCAACTATTTACAAATTCCACTTCAAACAGAAACACAGTGAACTGTTGTCAAAAGCTGATAACAGACTAGTGTACCTAACCCCCACAAACTCTGGCCAACCACCCTCATGCAGTAGTGTCAGTCAGGCAGGGGAAGTTAGAACTAAATCATGAGCCTAGCGGCCATCAATTTAGCACTGATAGCTTACTAATGTTCTAATTGTGACAGTCAATCTGGGAGGATTATTTCATTGAAATTTATTGTATTCCTTGGTATTTTAAGTTCATTTAAAAAATACAATAGCTGGGCATGGTGGCTCATGCCTGTAATCCTAGCACTCTGGGAGACATCCTAGATTCTGTGAGATATCACCTTCTCAATAAGTCCTACCCTGACTGTCCCATTTAACTGTTCAATCTTTTCAACAGCATTCCCTTGCATAGCTCTAAGCAAGAGTGAGACCTTGTCTCTACTAAAAATAGAAAAATGAGGTGTTGTGACAGGCACCTCTATCCCAGCTACTCGGGAAGCTGAGGCAAGGGGAAGCTGAGGCAAGGGGATCACTTGAGCCCAAGAGTTTGAGGTGGTTGTGAGCTGTGATGCCATAGCACTCTAGCCAGGGTAACAAAGTGAGACTGTCTCAAAAAAATGGCTGAGCATGATGGCTCATGTCTGCAATCCTAACACTCTGGGAGGCAGAGGCAGATGAACTACCTGAGCTCAGGAGTTCGAGACCAGCCTGAGCAAGAGCAAGACCTGGTCTCTAAAACAAGCCAGGCATTGTGACAAGTGCCTGTAGATCCAGCTACTCAGGAGGCTGAGGTAAGAGGATCACTTGAGCTCAAGGGTTTGAGATTGCTTTGAGCTAAGATGCCACAGCACTCTACCCAGGGTAACAAAGTAAGACTATCTCAAAAGCCAAAAAATAAAAAATATAATAAAAAATTTGAAAGATGAGGTTTGGCACCTGTAGCTCAGTGGCTAGAGCACCAGCCACATACACCGGATCTGGCAGGTTCAAATCCAGCCTGGGCCTGGTAAACAACAGAACTAGAACCAAACATTAACCAGGTGCTGTGGCGGGTATCTGTGGTCCCAGCTACTTGGAAGGCTAAGGCAAGAGAATCGCTTAAGCCCAAGAGTTGGAGGTTGCTGTGAGCTGTGATGCCACAGCACTCTACCCAGGGAGACATAGTGAGACTCTGTCTCGAAAAAAAAAAAAAAAATTTAAAGATGAACAAAAAATGTATTAATAAAAATAAAAGGATTTGGTCAAAAGGCTGCACTTTAGGACCTAGAAGGCCACATGTGGCCTGAAGGCTATAGGTTCCCCACTCCTGGTCTGGATGTAGTGAGAAGTGGTTAGATCTGAAGACATTAAGGTAAAGTCAATAGGGTTTGATGATGATTACATTCCAGTGTCACAGAAATGATGCTAAAGTATTTGTCCTGAGCAATTGAAAGGATAGAGTTGCCATTTACAGGAACAGGGATGAATCTAGAAAGCGGAGGTGTGAAACTGCAGTTAGGCAGGCACTGGACATGGGAAGTGCAAGATGCTAATACACATCCATGTGAAGGAGGCTACTGGATAGATGAGTCTGGAATGTGGGGAAAGTGGCCTTGGTGTGATACAAATTCAGGAATCTTTAGTCTATATGTCAGAACAGGTAATATAGAAAGTGCCTAGACTGGGCATTGGGCACATAGTAGAGCTCATTAAATGCTTTCCCCTGGCAGCCAGGGAACTTGGTAGGCTGTTTTGGAATTAGTAAACTCATGTCAGGCTTCACTTGGACTGCCCCATAAATGTACACCTTTCACAAATGGCCTGGTCTTCGCTAGGCTCTGGGAACTAAGCTGTTTGGTTTTCAACTCTGTGTTTTCACATGCACTCCCCTATGAAATCAGACTGAGCACAGAGTGCCCATGCTCTCATCCACATGGAAACTATAAAACACCACATTGTGGCAACAGACAGGAACTTTCCCAGAGTATAGAGCACCCACCCACACCCAGCTGAAATAGATGAAACTTCCATTTAATTAAATCCACTCCCAGAAGGCTCACATCAGTTCAGGACACACACACCTGGACTCCAGGATCTGGGTCTCCCAAGGCCTCCAGATGGCTCTTCTGTCCCTTGACCTAATGGGCACATTCCTGGCTCATGGTGTCATATTCCTTATAACTGAGATTGAGACTTCCATAGCGTTCTGTCTGGAATGCTCTGCATCTGTGAGATATCACCTTCTCAATGAGTCCTACCCTGACTGCTCCATTTAACCATTCAATCTCTTCAACAGCATTCCCTTGCCTAGCTCTATTTTCTTCCATAGCATTTGTCACATTTAAAGATATGAAAAACATTGCTTACAATGCTTTTTGTATACTAAATGTCTTATTCACTGATATATCTTCAGAGCACAGAATACTTCTTGATATATAGCAGTTCAAGCAATTTACTGGCCAAATGAAGAAGTATTCACCTTGATGTCAGGGCAGGAGCCTTTCCCCCAGGACCTTTGACTTTGAACCAAAACACAGAATATCCCTTTGAGGAAGTCTGGAGCCTCCCAGGCTCCAGGTGAACAGACTTGAGTCCCTGGAGGTATCACCCCCAATCAGGTGGAGCTGTGCGCACTGAGCAGCCTAAGTGCCCAACCCCAGGAAAGGATCAATTCTTGAGCAACTTTGAGGCCACCAACACCCAGCTCACCAATCTCAAATCCTAGTTATTCTGCTCACATCCCCAACTATGTCCTTGTCCCTTTTCTTCTCCTCAAGTCACTGCTCTCTGCTTCTTCTTGGCCCCATTTCCTACTTCCCTCCTTCTGCCTCACACTCTAGCTTTCCATTATGTCCCATGTTCCTATATGTCTTCACCCTCTTCAATTGTTCCTTTCACCTTCTGCCTTCATAGAAATCAAAATCTCTCTGGAGAACACCATTTTACTGCCCTCTGCAGTGGAGGCTGCTCTTTCTTCATATCCATGCACCTTGGGCTCTCTTATATCCTCTTTGTACTCTGTTTATGTTTCCAAAATATGTCATCCTTATTAAAATTTTTAAAGAAACCCACAAAAACCTGTCTATTGCTCATGCTATCCTGCAATACTTTTCCTTACCCTCCCTTGCTGTTTTCAATTACTCCCTTCCCATTCATTAAGATTCTAGCTCACACGACATCCTTTCTAGTCAAGCTTATGATGCATATGACTTAGAACAAGGGTGTCCAACCTGCAGCCCATGTGAAACATGCAGATTATTTGAGGACAGTTTTGCTTATCTGTGTTGTTGGATATCATGAAAAGTATGCACAAACCTTTTCATTTTTGTTCATCATCTTTTGTTAGTGTTTTTGTTATTTAATGTGAAGCCCAAGACAACTTATTCTGCCAAAGTGTGGAAAAAAAGAAAACAAGGTTGGACACCCCTGTAAATCCCAATTTCAATGAATAGTTGGTGTTCTAAAAATATTTGCAAAATGAACGAGTGTAGACATGAAATCTGGGGTATGGAGCAGAAGGCAAGGTGAGGCCCAGATCTCTTTCCTGGGTTATATCCTTCCCAGTTTACCAGAAAGCGATGAAAGCACAGGATACACTGAATCTCATCCTTGAGCTATTACTATTATGCCCACTTTAAGGTGGGAAACCAAGACGGTGGTTAAATAACTCACTCAAGATGAGAACTAATAAGATGTTGAACTGGGCCTCAAAAATCCATATCTGACTCCACAACCTGCATTTTTAACCACCAAAACATTCTGCCTTTCTGAACAATGAATCTTACAATTAAGAAACAAGGTTTTGCACATTAAGTATTCTGAATAACTTTCATAGCACTAACAAGAGATTTTGTCATATAGATACCAGAAGCAGGAAATTCTCAAAGGAAATACAAACCAATCCATTTATTCCAGAAAGGCATAATTTTTAAAAGACCATAGGGAAGACAAAAAAATCTAAAACATCTATTTCAAGATTTTTAGAATATTACTGGAAATAGTTTTATTTTAGAAGTATTTCTATGGAATAGGGCTTCAAGAATTAAAAACACTTGGGATGAAGAGACAATTCTCATGTAGATAAATCTGTGTTACATTCTCAATTAAGGGTCAGCCAACCACTACTTGTGGGCCAAACCCAAACCACTGCCTGTATTTTATGTGGTTCATGAGTTAAGAATTTCTTTTACATTTTTAGTTTAATTTTTTTAATTAATAATTGCTATATTGTAGTTGTTCATGTTTCAGGTTATTTGTAATGGGTGGGGGGAAAATCATAAGAAACATAATAATATTTTATGACATAAAATTATATAAAATTAAAATTAGTGTCCACAAAGTTTTATTGAAATAGAGCCATACTCATTTGTCTACATCATCTATGGATGCTTTCATGTTACAATAGCAGAGCTGAGTGAAAAAATAAGGCCCCAAAATCCTAAAATATATTCTATCTGGCCTTTTACAAAATCCTAAAATATTTACTATCTGGCCTTTGCAACCTCTGTGGTAGATAATTTTTTCTGATTTATTTTCCAGTTCACTAACTCTGTCTTCAGTTGTATCTAATCTACTGCTAAACCCTCTATTGAGTTATTTTTTATTTTATTTTTTAATTGATACAAAATGGTATATATTTAAGAAAGTACAGGGTGATGCTTTGATATAGATAATACATAGTGAGCAGATCAGGGTAATTAGCATATTCATTATCTGAAACATTTCTTTGTGATGGGAACACTCAAAATCCTTCTTCTAGCTTTTTAAAACTCTGTATTATTAACTAAAGTCATCCTAGAGTAGCCTAGAACACTATAACTATTCTTCCTACCTAGCTATAATTTTATATCATTTAACAAATTTCTCTCTCTCCCTCCTTTCCCCCTACCCTTCCTATCCAATAGTATCTTCTCTTCTACTCTTCTGAGATCAACTTTTCTTTGCTTTCACATATAAGTGAGAATATGTAAGATTTAACTTTCTGTTCCTTTAATGTAATGTCTTCCAGTTCCAACCATGTTCTCCTGAATGATAGGATTTTATTCTTTTCATGGATAAATAGTATTCTGTTGTGTATACATATGGAATAGTATTTTCTTTATGGGTGTTGGACACCTAGGTTGATTCTCTATCTTGGCTAAGGTGAATAGTATTGCAGTAAACATGGATGTACAGGCATTGCTTTGACACACTGATTTCCTTTCTTTTGGATAAATGCCCTGTACTGGAATTGCTGAATCATATGGTGGTTCTATTTATAGTTTTGTTTTTTGTTTACAAGCTCCATAGCAGCTCTACTAGTTTATATTCCCACCAACAGTGTATAAGAGTTCCCTTTTCTTTGCATTCTTGCCAGCATTTGTTATTTTTGTCTTTTTGATAATAGCCATCCTAACTGGGATGAGATGATACATCTTTCTGGTTTTAATTTGCATTTTCATGATGATTAGTGATTTCAAACATTTTTTCTTTTTTTTTTTCCTTTTTTAAAAAATTTATTTATTTTTATTATAGATAAAAATATGCACCATAGATGTGGCCTGACCCATTCCTTGACCACTTCTAAAAGTTTTGTAGTAGAATCCCTAGTGTTTTCCAGATATACGATCATGTCGTCTGCGAAGAGTGAAAGTTTGATCTCTTCTGACCCTATGTGGATACACTTGATTGCCTTTTCTTCCCTAATTGCAATGGCTAAAACTTCCATTACAATGTTAAAGAGCAATGGAGGCAATGGGCAACCTTGCCTGATTCCTGATCTAAGTGGAAATTATTTCAATTTCACTCCATTCAATATGATATTGGCTGTGGGTTTGCTGTAGATGGCCTCTATTAGTTTAAGAAATGTCCCTTCTAGACAAATTTTCTTAAGTGTTCTGATCATGAAGGGATGTTGGATATTATCAAAAGCTTTTTATGCATCAATTGAAAGAATCGTATGGTCCTTATTTTTAACTTTATGTGTTGAATTACATTTATAGATTTATGTATATTGAACCAGCCTTGAGACCCTGGGATAAATCCGACTTGGTCATGGTGTATAATTTTTTTGATGTGTTGTTGGATTCTGTTTGTTAGGATCTTATTGAGCATTTTAGCATCTGTATTCATTAGTGATATTGGTCTATAATTTTCTTTTCTTGTTGGGTCTTTCCCTGGTTTGAGGATCAAGGTGATGTTTGCTTTGTAGAATGTGTTGGGTAATATTCATTCTTTTTCTGTATTTTGGAAGAGGTTTAGTAGTATAGGTACTAGTTCTTCTTTAAATGTTTGGTAGAATTCTGACGTGAAGCCATCTGGTTGTGGGCTTTTCTTTTTA
>CAUYPK010016638.1:0-45061 GCA_963574355.1 Loris lydekkerianus | reverse complement strand
GGGATTTCTGGCATCTTTTGTTTTCAGTAATCTTCTGCAAATCAGGTTTGTATTCAGTTGTAGCCACTCGGAGCAGTTCCTTTACATGAGTGTCAGTCAGAATGGACCGGTGCTTTGATTTCAAGTGTTTCCCCCCTGGGGGCGGGACTACCGCTCAGAGATCTCTCCTCAGAAGCAGCATAACAAAATCCAAACTTGGCAAAGAGCCACAGTATACAAAATAATGATAAGAGGCAAAGAGCTGCATTCATTTTGGCCGGGAGCCGCATGCGGCTCTCGCCGCGTGTTCGCCACCCCTGATCTAAGGAAAATGACTGCTGATCACTCTTTTGAAACTTCTTGTAATAGCTCTAAATAAGAAATAAGTACATTAGGAAATTGTTTCCTAAGTTTTGTGTTATTAAGGATTGAAATGCATGTTATTCACATATACTTCTTTCTTTGTAGTACTGATGCTTTTTACTCGGGCTTGCAGTTATGCTGTATTTCCAGTATTTTTGGTGTTTTTAGTGTTCTTTTTATGAATGAACGGTGGGAAGCATGAGCATGTGGTGTACTATAAAATATCTACAGTCAGTTCTGTGGGGGTGGGAGCTGGATGACACAGGTCATCTGACATATGTGGAGGGGGAGGCTGTTCAGCAGCGAACGAAATGGAGCTTAGAATAACAGTGACTACTACAGAAATTTGGATTCAACATGGAGAAAAGAATTCTAATTCTTACACATTTTGAATTATTCTCGTGTGAGCTACACATGTCAGACACTTGGTTCCATTCTTTCCCTTCATCTTTCCTTCCGTTTTTTCTTTTTTCCCCTTCTTGGCTTCTGTAGAGCAAAAAATGCATACACTATTAAAAGTAAGCAAGTAGAGAAACCTGAGTTAAAAAGAAAGAGGTATGTTCATGTCTGGAGGTGTATAAGTGCTTCAAAATGCCTCCCCTCCGAGTCAGAAGTTATCAGTTCTAATCTCCCTGTGGTAAGTACCTACAGTTGATACCTTTGCACCGGTAGTAAGAAGCTCAGGAAGTGTTTGCTGAAGATAACGAAGAAAATTATGTCTGTGGCCACTAAGTGCTTTTCTCCTCCAATTCATCTGGTAGCTATTAGGCATCTCCTGTATGGGTAGATTTTAATTATACTTGCATAGAAGTCACTGATTAAAATGGTAAAAATAATTTTTATCTCAAACAGAAATTTCACCCCAGACATCCAGTGGTATTTTCAGATACTTTGAGAAACTTTTGTGTAAGGTCAGAAGGCTGATGCTTAACATCTTGACAGTTGATACCTGGGCCTCACTTAAGAAAAACTTGGACTCTGTTATAATTCAGCAGACTGGAGCTATGATGCTATGGGGCCTGTCTGTGCCTGGTGTGACAGTTATTAGTACAGCTTTGCTGAGTGGGCTGTCATACCATGGTGTCCCCATCCAAGGTTGTCCTTTGGCCTTCTGTCATCTGAGTCTGAGCTTCAGATTCACTAGCCACAGTTACTTGACCCCAGCACATGATCCAGCCAAGACAACAGCAGGAGTGAATCAGTAGTTTAGAAAAATTTGTTATCGTCATCATATGACCAGCAATTCAAAGTGCATCTTCTCATAATGGAAAACAGGAAAATATTTCTTAAATTTTGCTGATAGGATATAAGAGAAATTGACTTCTTTGTCAGTTTTTCTGTCACATAACCTGTGGATGTTTCTCTTTTACACTGTAGATTACTAGATACTTCTTGATTTATGTCCCATAAGTTCAGAAATAAATATGTTCTTGATAATGGTCATGTGATATAAAAGAAAGAATATTTAAGCAATTGATGAGGCTTAAAGAGCTGATGAAAGTTGAATGTGAAAGGGATACTAAAGGCCACTGCCATGTGAAGAAAACAATGAAAGACTTTGAGGTTTAGCCATAGAAGTTCAAGAAGCTCATCAGATCTGATAAGCATTTAGTGGGCCAGTTGGGTGACTCACACCTGTGATCCCAGCATTCTGGGAAGTCAAAGTGGGAGCATCCCTTGAGCTTAGGAGTTTAAGACCAGCCTGAGTAAGAGCAAGATCCTATCTCTACTAAAAATAGAAAAACTAGCTAGCATGCTGGTAAGCACCTGTGGCCCCAGCTACTTGGGAGACTGAGGCAGGAATATGTCTTGAGCCCAAGAGTTTGAGGTTGCTGTGAGCTATGATGATGCCATAGCACTCTGCCCAGGGACAGAGCATGACTCTTTGTCAAAAACAAAGCATGTACGGCTGGGCGAGGTGGCTCATACCTGTAATCCTAGCACTCTGGGAGGCCAAGGCAGGTGAATTGCCTCAGCTCAGGGGTTTGAGACCAGCCTGAGCCAGAGCAAGACCTCATCTCTAAAAATAGCCAGGTGTTATGGTGGGCACCTGTAGTCCCAGCTACTTGGGAGGCTGAGGCGAGAGAATCAATTAAGCCCAAGAGTTTGAGGTTGCCATGAGCTGTGATGCCACGGCACTCTACCCAGGGTGACAAAGTGAGACTGTTGTCACAGACAAACCAAAACAAGCATTTACTGAATATCTGCTGCCTACCTCATATTCTCATTACCATACCTAGGTAATTTTATGGTATGCTCTCAATAGATGGGTTTTAATGGGAACAATTTTAAGTTTTCAAACTGACATTTCTAGGTTTGAAATTTCAACCAGTTTCCTAGAAAAGGGTCAGATCCTTGCATATGTGGCATTAAGAGCTCAGATGATTGCTTTCTGTAAGTGCATGGCACTGATTTGGGTGCTGGGGAGCATTCTGAGGTACTGCCTATGCCTGTCTCTCAGGCTCAGTAGATTGGTCTGACAGAGAAGACTGCATGGGAGGCCAGCTGCTTGTAGATCAGACAGTAATCACATTCACACAGCCATATGCTGCTCCAGTTGCCTTGGGTCAGACTGCTAGAATTCCTCAATGAGTTCTTTTACTAATACAAATGTTCTTTGAGTAAAACACTTAATTTAGCTAGTGAAGGGGGAAAGGGAAAGAAACAGGAATTAGGGAGACTGTACACAGACTCTTTGTGGCTTTCTTTTATCATGCTAATGTAATAAACTGATTCTCAGTCATTTGGTATTGGCATACCAATATGTATTCAGTAGTTACTGTCTTGGAATATGTTTTTGCATTTTAAGTAGGGGATTTAGGTCGTGGTGGCTGTGAGAAGAGTATTTTGTGGAAGATGGTTTTTTGAATACTCCTTAAATCACAGGATCCTACCTATGTGGTATGAGGGTGGTTTTATTTTAAATTCGTACTATTCATAGTTTTTTAATTTAATTTTTTCATAGACTGTATAATCATATAATTAAAAATGAAAGCATATAGAAAGGTATATGGTGAAAAAACCGGCCCCATAGGCAGTCACTATTAATAATTGCTATTCAGGCTGGCGCGTTGGCTCACACCTGTAATCCTAGCACTCTGGGAGGCCGAGGCGGGTGGATTGCCTGAGCTCACAGGTTGAGACTAGCGTGAGCAAGAGCCAGACCTCGTCTCTAAAAACAGCTGGCGTTATGGTGGACGTCTGTAGTCCCAGCTACTTGGGAGGCTGAGGCAAGAGAATTGCTTGAGCCCAAGAGTTTGAGGTTGCTGTGAGCTGTGACGCCATGGCACTCTACCAAGGGTGACAAAGTGAGACTCAAAAAAATTTCTATTCAATACACATGTAGTATATTCAAAGAAGAATTTCTTGATGCTGTAATCTCATATATATGAACAATGATTAGACATAAAAGAAAATCATTTATTATTTACATCTTCTGTTGTGAAGGAATTGTTCCTTGAGATTATTAAACATAAGATGAAGTTGTATGTTCATAGTGATAACTTCAAAATGGGTTTCATACGTGATTAAACCTGGGACATAAAATATGCTGATCAAAAACAAATGTGTAAAAAAAAAAAAACAAAAAACAAAAAAAAACAAATGTGTAATTTACCAAAACTGGTTAAAGGAAGCAATATGTACTTCATAGCTTCTTAAAACAAAACAAAACCTGAGAACTGTTTGAGACCGAGTTTTGAGTTGCCAATGAATATGTGAGATGAATCAGAGCAACTAGGATTAGAAAGTGGTTTTGCCCAGATTGTGAATGTCTTCAAATGAGGAGGTGGGCTTGGATTTTAGTTTATCACACAAACTGTTGACATTTTCTGAGCATGGAAATGAAAGCATCTGAGGTGGGCTTTAGAAACGTGGGCTTGAACTGGGCGCAGTGGCTCATGCCTATAATCCCACCACTTAGGAGGCTGAGGTAAATGGATTACCTGAGCTCACAGGTTCGAGACTAGACTGACCCAGAGCGAGACCTCGTCTGTAAAGAATAGCTGGGCATTGTGGCAGGCACCTTTCATCCCAGTTACTTGGGAGGCTGAGGCAAGAGAATAGCTTCAGCCTAGGAGTTTGAGGTTGCTGTGAACTATGACACCATGGCACTCTACCAAGGGTGGCAAAGTGAGACTCTGTCTTAAAAAAAAAAAGTGGGTTTGAATCTGATTGATACAAACCTAAGAACTATGTTAGCTGGAATAATAAAAAGGTGAGAGTCATTGAAACTATACAAATGGAGATAAGAGGCTGTAAATTCAAGAGCAAAATTTTTCTTTATTAGTTATCATTACACATAGATTCAAGGATATTCTCCAGTATCCAAACATTCCTTTCAAATTTAACCCCAAACAAAGGATCTCACCCTTTAAACACAAACGTGTGTAGATTGAAGTCACTCAACTTGAATGTTTTCCTTGGAGCCTTCTTAATTCTGGTCATTCCCAGGGAATTTATTTCTAGTTGTCTTGTTTCTTAAGCTGCCTTTGTTTTTGGAGCATACCGTGGTGTCTTGTTGGAACTGAATGTCAGCTTCTTAAAAATGTCTTAGCTTTCATTTCCCAAGCATATCATTTTGGGGGTAGGAAGTGCCCTAGATTCCTTGAAACGTATGATTCCTTGTCAGAATGGTGCACATAGTTGTACTAAAAAGGTGACTCAGCAAGTTTGGTGCTGAGGTTCAGGCTACAGAAAATGCACAATGTCTTGTTAATGTTAAAATGATCACATGCCGACTTGCCAGGGTAGGGCTTAAATTATAGCTTTAGTTTCAAAAGGAAAAAATTGCTTGCTTGGAACCTGTGTTTTTGCCAATCACTGTTAGATCACCTTTTGAATTAGGGATGGTGGGTAGGTAAGTAGCCCTTCTCAGAGGCTCCTCTGGATACCCTGAGGGCTGGGTTTTTGGTTCTAGTCACACCCTGGTTTAGTCTGAGGGTGTGTGCTTTTATAATTTCTTTAAGCACAGTGAAACTTTCCAGAAAACCCAGTGGGTTCAGGTGTATTTTGTTGAACTTCTCAGCTCAGGTATTCCTTTGGGAGGATGTAGCCAGGACTGTTTGGCATGGCTGCTCTGTCCCTGAGCTAGCAGGGACGTCCCAGCTACTCTAAACATTGGGCAGTCCTGGTGCACTTGTCAGACTAGAATTTATATGTATGAGTGGTTGTGAGCTATGTAAAGAAAAATGAATGCAGCACTCCAAGTAAAATGCTTCTGAGGCCAAGGGGAGAAAAAGGAATGAATGGTGCATTTTTAGGAGAAGACACATAAACTTGTTTAGACTTCTAGGATCTATTTAATAAATTTTCTATTTTAGCACGGAATGCACCTCTTGGAAAATTGGATACATTTTTTTCTTTTCTTTGAGACAGAGTCTATGTCACCCTTGGTAGAGTGCTATGGCATCACAGCTCACAGCAACCTCGAACTCTTGGGCTTAAGTAATTCTCTTGCCTCAGCCTCCCAAGTAGCTGGGACTATAGGGACCTGCTACAACGCCAGCTTTTTGTTGTTGTTGTTGTTGTTTAGCTGGCCCCAGCCAGGTTCGAACCCGCCACCCACAGTGTATGTGGCTGGCGTTGTAACCAGTGTGCTATGGGCGCCCAGCCTGGGTACATTTTTAATCAATGTTCATTTCTAAAGTACCTGAATTTCTTTAGTCCCCACCTACCTGTGTGGATGAGTTTACATAATAGTGACTAAGATTTTATAGGCATTTGCTCCTATCTGCTTGTATGGAACCACATCCTCTTGTAGTACCCTATCTCCCCCTGACCCCTTAGCCCCACAACATTTCTGGGCATCCACAGACATTGGACAGTGTCTTATGTTTTGGGGAATTAATGCACTTAGGGTCATTGGCCTATTCCTGGCACCTGCAGAGCACTGGAGAGAGGCTTCTGTGCTAGGCCACTACTGTGCTAGGACATACATTTCCTGTTGGAGTGCTACTGTCTCAGTCCCCCAGGGCCACGTAGCATGTGTGCTTGGTAATTTATGGTTTTCTGAGCCAAAGCTACATTCTATGATTTATAGAAGTTGAGAGGATAGCATGATTTTTCTCACTCACTCATGTTTAACATTTTTTTTTCACCTGTGAAGGCAGCTCTTTTTTTTTTTTTTTTTTTTTTTTTTTTTTTTTTTTTGCCTGTGGCTCCTGTCTCCATCTGGCTCAGACCAGGCCCTGGGATCAAGCCAGGGCTTTCTCTGATCTTCGCTCTTGAGCCTCTGCTCATAATCCACCTCCCACAAGGCCTCTTCCTCCTAGGCAAATTAACTCATGCAAATGTATACCTGCCAGCTGCTTGCAGTCTTTGCCAACTACTTAGACATGAAATTACCATCTTAAATATTCCAGAAATTTCCATGTTTTTCCTGAAGCAGAATTGAGATTAACAACTATTTTTCCCTCTGATTTTTTCTCATTTCACTAAACCTTTCTCTTTCTGAGATTTAAACCCCATAGATCACAAACTATGTTCGTTTTCTAATTTTGACTTTGGTCTTTTTTTGGACAGTCTCAAGCTGTCCCCCTGAGTAGAATGCCTTGGCTCGTAGCTCACAGCAATCTCCAACTCTTGGGTACAAGGGATCCTTTTGCCTCAGTTTTTCTATTTTTAGTAGAGACCGGGTCTTGCTTTTGCTCAGGCTGGTCTTGAACTTGTGAGCTCAAGCTATCTACCTGCCTCTCCCTCCCAGAGTGCTAGGATTACAGGCATGAGCCACCATGCCCAGCCTATTTTCATTTTTGAGGTCTCATTTTTGTATTCTCTTATGCTTGGTCAGTCTTAGTCTTGAGCTGCCTACAATAAACCTTCTACAAATAAGTCTCTGTGTTGAGTACTTAGGGATTTATTCCAGAGGCTCATATCTCTTTTTGGGCCTCAGACTCATTTATTCAACTGCTCAACTTGATATTTCCACTTGGCCATGTCAGCAGTACCTGAAACTTGATCCATGACATCTTATGATCAGTGTCTGGGTTCTGCTTGTTGCTATGTCAGTGACTGACACCTCTGAAAGCAAGTCCTACGACCAGAAGCCTGAGTGTCCTCCTTGACATCTCCCTCTCACCCCTGTGTACTCCATCAACTCCCGTCTTCTTACCTTTTTGACTACCTTACATCCATCTGCTGCTTTCCACTTCCCTTGTTTGGCCCCACCTATCATAATGTCTCACCTAGATGACTGTCCCAGCCTTTCAGTTGGTCTCTTCTGCCTCTAGTTGCTGCCCTCTACAATCGATTTCTTTTCAAAATGAAAGCCAGGCCTATAACCTCAGTACTCTGGGAGACGGAGGTGGGAGGACCCTTTGAACTCAGGAGTTTGAGACCAGGCTGAGCAAGAGTGAGACCCTGTTTCTACTAAAAATAGAAAAACTAGCTTAGCATGGTGGCAGGTGCCTGTAGTCCCAGCTACTTGGGAGGCTGAGGCAGGAGGATTGCTTGAGCCCAAGAGGTTGAGGTTGCTGTGAGCTAGGCTGATGCCACCTCCCTCTGCCCAGGGTGACAGAGTAAGACTCTGTTCCCCCCAAATAAATGAAAAACAAAAATAAAAATGTTGAACTCTTCTTCAGCAACATATTTAATTAAAACCCTTCAGTAGCTTCCTGTTCTTGCTAGCTCTCTAGACCAATCTCCTGTCATAATTACTATCGCTTCTCATGCTCCATCCTCAGTCTTCAACAAAGTGCCAAGCTTCCTCCATCTATAGGGACTTTATATGTTTTTTACTATCTTGAGCAATCTGCTGACCCCTTTACCTCTTCCTTCAGCCTTCAGTTCATCACTTTTACAGTGGAGCTTGCGTCTAACTGCATATGTTCTTATAGTACCACGTATAGAAGAGCCTCTGTAAAGTGATCACCCATGGGACTATAATAAGCTGGTCAACACATGAAGGTGGTCAGCAAAAGGAACTAGGCCTGCTGTACTGATATGTACCATGGTGCATGTCCCGTCTATGAAAATTGGGTCAACTTAAGGAGGTGGTCAGTGCAGGGAGGTAATCAGCTATGGAGGTTCTACTGTATTTCTACTAAATTGTACTTACCACAGTTGTCATTTTATACTTATTTGAGCAGTGCCTTGTCTTTTTCATTATCCATTGAACTCAGTGGAGGCAGGAAATTTCCTCTGTATCTTTACCACCTAGTTAGGTGATTTAGTGGTTGAGCAATGAATATTCCTTCAATAGGTGAATAGTTGAGAATCAAGTAGAGCATAGGCATTAACAGAATGGTTTCGAAATTGGTAATTCCTCTGGTCTTTGAATCTTGCTTCTCCCCTGGTACCTCTGTGACAGTAGGTCACTTGGTTCAGAGATAAGTCTTCTCATCTGAAAAACAGACAGTAAATACCTTTGAGGACTATTTGGAACAATGGGATCATATGTGGAGTCTTCAGAAAGTTCCTGGAAACTGTGTTAAGAAAACACTAGGTATGGATTTCAAAAATGTTTTTTCACCAAAATTAACTTGTACTGACTTGCTATAACATGGTCTGAACAGGATCTAGTTTGAGGCCCTAAGAAGAGGGCACCTATTTTTCTTTAGTTAATAATGTAAAAAAGACTATATTAACATGGTTAAATTTCCAGGACTCTTCAGTTTTTGAGGATGGTATCATTGCTTATGAAAGAATCTTGAGCTTGATGGGGCTTATGTTGAAAAAATTTGTATTTTTAAATTTCAATTGTGTGCCAACCTTTTGAAGTCCCCCCATGTTTTGTAAAATACAGTATATAGTGCTTTGAATATAGAAGGTGTTAAGTGATAGCTTTTACACTTTAAAAAACTTTTTATTATAAAATTGCAGATTCAAAAAATCACACAAAATAGAGGTATAGCTAGCCGAAAGATTATAGAGATATTACCCTTGTAACTTGCAGAAGCCCCGGGAGCCATGTCTCTATCTCTAGGCCAGTGGCAGCCTCTCTCACCTCAGGGACCTCATCTTGAGTTTAGAGTCATTTCCCCTCTGTCCTTTTGTCATAGTTCATCTGCTGAAGACTCTGGACCATTCATTCCTATAGAATGTCCTACAGTCTGGATTTTGCTGATTGCCTGTCAGTGGTGCAATCAGATAGAATGTTCCTCTGTCCTGTCTGTGTCCTGCAAATTGACAGCTGCGTCCAGAGGCTTAACCAAACTCATATTTGATTCCTGTGTTAAGGCTGTGCATGGTGTTATGTTCTTCTGGGAGAAGGCATGTCTGTCTGGTTGGTTGTCTTTCTTCTCATGGTACTAGTAGCTTTTGATATTCAGTATCTGGATCCACTTATTTACTAGGGGTGACAAATGGTGATATCTTAATTCTGTCATTTATTTTTCACTTACTGCTTAAATACTTTTAAAAGACATTTTTTTCCTTATCTGTTTGCTTATACAGTGATACAGTTTATATAGAAAAGCTGCATACATTCTTGGTTCTTTCACTTTTCCAATTTCCAAGATAGTGAATTTGTTCCCTGTCATCTTCTGAAGGTGACCAGTTCTTTTTTTTAAGACAGTCTCCCTCTGTTACCCTGGGCAGAGTGCCATGGTGTCATCATAGTTCACACCAACCTTAGGTTTGAGCAATCCTCCTGCGTTAGGCTCCCGAGTAGTTGGGACTACAGGTACTGGCCACTACCCCAGGCTAGTTTTTCTATTTTTAGTAGAGACAAGGGTCTCACTCTTGTTTAGACTGGTCTCAAACTCCTGAGCTTAAGTGATCCACCCACCTTGATTTTCCAGAGAGCTGGGATTACAGGGGTGAGCCACCGTGACTGGCTGGTGACCAATTATAGTTGTGTGTGTTTTTAAAAATATTATGAACAAATGGGTTTGAATCTATTTGGGTTGTTGTAAGTTGTGATTATTATATTTTGAAGTGTATATTAACATGTCTTTGGACAGTGGACTCCTATATTGGCTCCTTCCCTTTTGCTGTGACCCTGTGGTCACTGAGAATTTGCTGTGGAGTCTAATAGCATTTCAAGCTCCAGGCTCTTTTTTTGTTTGTTTGTTTGTTGCCCTTAGTAGAGTGCTGTGGCATCACAGCTCACAGCAACTTCCAGCTCTTGGGCTTAGGTGATTCTCTTGCCTCAGCTTCCCGAAAAACTGGGACTGCAGGCATCGGCCACAACCCCTGGCTATCTTTTGTTGCAGTTTGGCTGGGGCTGGGTTTGAACCCGCCACCCTCGGTATATGGGGCTGGCGCCCTACACACTGAGCCATGGGCACCACCTGTCCTTTTTTGTTTGTTTGTTTTTTCTTGGTGTGTCACCCTCTGTAGAGTGCTGTAGTGTCACAGCTCACAGCAATCTCAAACTCTTAGGCTTACGCGATTGTCTTGCTTCAGCCTCCCAAGTAGCTGGGACTATAGGCACCTGCCACAACGCCGGCTATTTTTTGGTTGTAATTGTCATTGTTATTTGGCAGGCCTGGGCTGGATTTAACCCCATCAGCTCTGGTGTATGTGGCTGGCATCTTAGCCGCTTAAGCTATAGGTGCCCAGCCTCCCTTTATAACTTTTGAACTTTTTTTTTTTTTGAAACAGAGTCTCAAGCTGTTGCCGTGGCGTCACAGCTCATAGCAACCTCAAACTCTTGGGCTTAACCGATTCTCTTGTTTCAGCCTCCCAAGTAGCTGGGACTACAGGTGCCCACCACAACTGCTGGCTACTTTTTTTTTTTTTTTTTTTTTTTTTTTTTTGCAATTTTTGGCCAGGGCTGGGTTTGAACCCACCACCCCCGGCATATGGGGCTGGTACCCTACTCCTTTGGGCCACGGGTGCTACCCCATGCCTATTTTTTGGTTGTAGTTGTCGTTGTGTAGCAGGCCTGGGCTGGATTCAAACCTGCCAGCTTCAGTGCATGTGGTTGGTGCCTTAGCCACTTGAGCTACAGGTGCTGAGCTGAACTCTATGTGCTATTTTAGGGAAGCCTTTTCCATTCCAAGATTATAAACAACTTTTCTCTTATTTTCTTTCAATATTTTCTTTAGTTAAAAAATTTAATTCTTGTAATCAATTTTGAGTTACATATGAAGTATAAAATGATGATCTTTTTTTCTCACATGAATGGCAAGTTATCGTAACATCATTTACTGAATAGTATTTTTTCCCTATTTTTTTATTTTTCATTAATTTTGAAAGAATTAATTTCAAATTCTTTATTACATTCCTAATTTCCACATGGGTGCATCTGTTTTTTGTACTTTCTACCATTCTGTTTCTTTCTTTTGACACTGTCATCATACCCTTTTGATATCTGGGTAGGGAGCATTCTCCTTAATTCTTTCTTTTCAAAAATTTAAACTTATGCATTTATTTACTTTTTCAGAAGAACTTTATAATCTGTTAAGCCATATATTAATGCTTGTACAATGCATTTTGTAATGTTGGTTTTATTTTTTTATGTGAATTATTCATTATGTAATCTGTTTTGTTTTGTTTTGTTTTCTTATATTGCAGAGTCCCATGTGTGGAAACTCACATGAGTCAGCTCAGTCTAGAAGGGTAGTAATTTCTTATAATATGGATAAAGCTCTGAAAGAAGGTAAGGATTAAATGGGAGTATATAATTACTAGGTAAAACAATTCATTATGTTCTAAAAGGAAAATAATAATCTTTAGCAAATTGTCTTTCCTACTGTATATTAGCATTAGTTTAGTTTTGTTTTTTTGGTGAGTTTATATTGATGACTTAAATATGTTGATGTTTTGGTTGAATGGAAGGGATTTACACATTTATTGAGCAGGAATTTCAGATGATGAGAAGCTAGAAGTAGAGCTAGTTCCACCATATGAAGCGTGAATCCACTCTTTGTTCCTTAAAATATTTCGTTTTAGATTTTACCTAGAGAAGTTGTATTGGGATAAATGGACCAGTGCTATCTAACATTAATATGAGAGCCACAATTGTAATTTGGGTTTCCTAATTCCAAACCATAGAACTGATCCAGAATTAAGAAAATAGGGACTAGAAATCTTCCAAAGGAGGGTGATCAGCCACAGAAGCTGAGCCTAGTTATGATACTGACTGGTGTTTGGGATTATTCCTGCATTAGTTGGAGACAGAAACCACACAGTAATTGAATAGGGAAAGTTAAATATAAATATATATATATAAGAGTTATTAAATTATAACATGAGATTAACTACTAAAGGGTTAAAAAAAACTCTAGAAGAGCAGATGATGGGAGCAGCCACGATAGAGCTAAGGCAGAGCTCATCTGGACAGAGGTCTCCTTCACCCCTGGCTTGAGACCCAGGCCTGCTTGGCCTCCTCCCATGGTTGAGGAGTTTGGGCAGAAACCTCAGGTGAGGGGAAGCCAGCAGAATTCTCTGGGATGCCATCCTGTGGATGCCATTGGAACTTGCTCGGGTGAACACCTGCTTTCTGCTGCACACAGTAGGAGACGTCAGAGAAGAGCACACAGGAGACGGGAAGAAAAGTCCCTTCCTGCTCCCATCCCCTTCCATCACGCTTTGCTGACAAAGTTAAATGCTATTGGTCAATGAAGAAATGTTTAAGGGTCTAGCCCCCATATCAAAAAGCAGGGCAGAAAGGCTGACTTTACAGCAGAGAGGCAATAGATTGATAACTGGTACACTTTATAAGTGTTATACCTCTGTATAAAATGCTCTGGTTTGTTTTTTTAGAGTAGTTTGGCATCAAGATAGAATATTTTAAAATAGGGCTAAGAAAATCGTGATATGTGATCACTACACTCAAATTGTCTAGTTAAATGAGAATCTTTCATTTTCAAAGATTTAGGAAAGATGACCTGTCTTCTCTTCAGTTGTGTTTTCTGCTGTCTTTATATTTTAAACGAGTCTTAAAACAGTAGGTGGCTAATTTTCCAGTAGAAATGCTGCTTTCATTTGTTTTACTCATTGCTTTGTTTATTTCTGGTAGTGTTCGACTACAGCTACAGAGATTATGTTCTGTCCTGGTATGGAAACCTCAGCAGAGATGAGGGACAACTTTATCATCTACTCTTAGAAGACTTTTGGGAAATTGCCAGAGAGTTGCATCAGAGACTGAGTCACGTGGATGTGGTTAAAGTTGTCTGCAATGATGTTGTAAGGACTTTACTCACTCATTTCTGTGACCTGAAAGCCGCTAATGCCAGGTAACTGTGGGCAACTCACCCCCCTTTTCATATTAAAATACCTTTCTTACTGAGTAAGGGATCAAAGTCAAGACGACTCTAGAATATACTGCCTCTTGCCAGTACTTGGCTTAAAAATGTAAACTTATAGAGGGGAAATAACTGTAGTGTTCTGATAGAGTAGATTTTTTAAAACTTTCTAATAGAAAACCACTTTACAGATAATGTTTAATTTTATAAACAGTCAAATGAATTTTACTGACCAGCATCAAGATGATCTTATTTATGATATTATGGGTATCTAGAAATATAAAATATGTTATTTTCTAATGTGAATGGTGTCAATGAATTTACAGTTTTTAGAATAAATTTGGTTCATGTTTGTTTCTATGAGTCCTGTGTTAAGAGTTCTGTTGCGTCATGATATCCTGAAAATTGATTTTTAAAGGTACTAGATGTTGGAAGTTATGGACTTAATTTATTTATTTTATTTTTTTAGAGACAGAGTCTCATTTTGTCACCCTCGGTAGAGTGCTGTGGCATCATAGCTCACAGCAACCTCCAATTCTTGGGCTTAGGCAATTCTCTTGCCTCAGCTTCCTGAGTAGCTGGGACTAAAAGCACCCGCCACAATGCCTGGCTATTTTTTTTTTGTTGCAGTTTGGCCGGGGCCGGGTTCGAACCCACCACCCTCGGTAAATGGGGCTGGTGCCCTACTCACTGAGCCATAGTTGCTACCCAAATTATAGCGCTTCTAACTTGTACATAAAAAGTAGTCTTATTGAAATGAGTAGCTTCCACTTGTTTTGGTATGAACTTAGTTGGAATAGGAATGATAAATGTGACCTATTCCAGGGAAGGGACAAAGAACTTTAACCACTTAAGCATATGAGCCAATATTGGCATCATGTTGGGCAGATGATAACTCATATTCTCTTCTAAGAAGCCTTGTGTGAATTTACCAGAAAGTAGCCCCCATTCTGTCCTGTGATGTTGTGTTTGTAAGTGGATATTGTTGTTGAGTGTGGTTGTGTAGCAGGCCTCCATTCTCAGCTGTATTGCTTCTTTCTGTGAATTGTATTGTTTCCCAACATCTGCCAATTTCAGATCTAAGAGGCCAGAACCCATGGAGTCATTATGTGCCCACTGTTCTCCAGTTTGCTGCCCCAGTGTTTTGCAAATCATCTGTTTGTCGATAAGAGTCTCACTTTGTTGCCCTGGGTACAGTGCTGTGGTATCCTATCTCATAGCAACCTCAAACCCTTGGACTCAAGCAATCCTCCTATCTCAGCCTCCAGAGTAGCTGAGACTACAGGTGCCCGCCACCATACCTGGCTACTTTTTCTATGTTTAGTAGAGATGGGGTCTTGCTCTTGCTCAGACTGGTCTGGAACTCCTGAACTCAAGGGATCCTCCAGCCTCAGCCTCCCAGAATTCTGGGATTATAGGTGTGAGCCACTGAGCCTTGCTTGCATATATTTTTAAACCATGATCCATTGTGAGAAATAACATTTTATATTGTGGCCCAGTGCCAGAAACAGTACTCTCATTACTTGTAATAACTTTGACATTTTTTGTTCTTTAACATTTTTAGATATACTGTTCGGGACAACTCAATAAAATTTTTGGATCACAACCTATGGTTTGGGAAACATTACTTGTACAATGGTAGTTCTCAGATTTTTTGGTTTCAGGATCCCTCCATATTCTTAAAAGTTACTGAGAACTTCGAAGAGCTTGCTTTTACATGGATTATATTTGCTTGCTTTTACATGGGTTATATTTATTTATTTATTTATTTATTTATGTTATGTTTTTGAGACAGAATCTCAAAAAACTTTGTCACCCTTAGTAGAGTGCAATGGCGTTCTAGCTCACAGCAACCTCAAACTCCTGAGTCAAGTGATCCTCTTGTCTCAGCCTCCCGAGTAGCTGGGACTACAGGCACCTGCCACAATTCCCGGCTATTTTTAGAGATGAGGTCTCAGCTCTAGCACAGGCTGTTATCAAACTCCTCTGAGTTCAGGCAGTCCACCCACCTTGGCCTCTCGGAGTGCAAGGATTATAGGTGTGAGCCACAGAGTCTGGCCTATGTGGATTATATTTAGTGGTTTGCCAGAGCCAGCTTGTACTGGCCTGTCAGAAATGATTGTGCATCTCTTCCCAATTTTGAGTTTAGTGATGTCATCTTGGTAGCTTGAAATAGGCTGAAATACTGTGGGAGTATTATGCCATGGCATGGGCAAATGCTCCAAGTTAAGAGTTTTTCTTCTGGAGAGTCAGTTAAACATTTAGCAGTTTACCATTCATTATCTCTATTGATATTTACAATATTTAAATATTAAAACTAAAAATTTTTTTTTAATTTTTTTTTTAGAGACAGTCTCACTTTATTGCCCTGGGTAGAGTGCCGTGGTGTCACAGCTCACAGCGACCTCCAACTCATGGGCTTAGGTGATTCTCTTGCCTCAGCCTCCCGAGTACTTGGGACTACAGGCACCGATAACAACGCCTGGCCGTTTTTTGTTGCAGTTTGGCTGGGGCCGGGGTCAAATCTACCACCCTTGGTATATGGGGCCGGCGCCCTTCCTACTGAGCCACAGGTGCCCCCCAACTTAAGAAATTTTTAAAATACCGACATACACAGGACACTTTCCATTAATCAGCATGGTAACATCATCAGACATCGTGTAGCCTCTGGAAAACGCCACCATGAAAGTGAAAAAGCCAAGTGATATTTGTATTAATAAATTACTACGTAGTTTTGACCTCACTGAGCCCCTCAAGGAGTCTAGGAGACCAGGAAGGTGGTCTCAGAGTCTCTGGACCACCCTTTGAATACTGCTACTTGCAAAGAAAGTAACTTCCAGTCAGGAGAGAGGATTGTGAATTAATAAGGGCAATGAGAGAAATAGGACTCGGGTTCTCTCCCTGGAATGTCAAAAGCTTCAGCCTCTCTTTTGCAGCCCCTTAGAACATCTGCTAATTTGCTTTAGTATTTATTGTATAAGATGTTCCATAGTTCTGCCTGACAAATATGATCAAAGACTTGTTTGAATTCATTGGAAACTCATTCTATTTTTTTTTTTTTTTTTCGGTCAGGGCTGGGCTTGCACCCGCCACCTCTGGCATATGGAGCTGGCGCCCTTCTCCTTTGAGCCACAGGCGCTCCCCAGAACTCATTCTAAAGTATTTAAAATATGGTCCAATAGAGGATAGTATTTAAATCATTATTTATTCCAGTTAGAAGACTGGTGGATTTAGGTTTGGGAGAAGGGTGAGTGGTTGGAAAAATCTGGTGTTTTTGTGATGGCTCAGTTTCAACAAGAGAATGTATTTTTTCATTGAGATATTTACCAGCTTTTGAAATTACTACTTGTTTAGATAATAAAAGGATAGTTTTGGATAAAGCATTCGAATAATAGAAACAGAGAACTGATTCCATATTAGCTCTCTTTGGGTTTCTAGTTTTCTTTTCTTTTTCTTGTTTTGAGATAGAGTCTCACTATGTCGCCCTCACAGTAGAGTGCTATGGTGTCACAGCTTACAACAACTTCCAACTCTTGGGCTTAAGCGATTCTCTTGCCTCAGTCTCCCAAGTAGCTGGGACTATAGGTGCCTGCCACAATGACCCCCCTCCTTTTTTTTTTGTTGCAGTTGTCATTGTTTTAGCTGGCCCAGGCTGGGTTCAGACCGCCAGCGTCAGTGTATGTGGCCAGTGCGGTAACCACTGTGCTAGTTTTTTCTAGTTTTCTTATGCGAAGGATAGATTTATTTTTCTTGTATCTAAGCCAGTGGTTCTCAACCTGTGGGTCACAACCCCTTTGGGGGTCATTTCTCAACCTGTGGGTCACAACTCCGTACACAGGGGTCGCCTAAGACCATCCTGCATATCAGATATTTACATCATGATTCATAACAGTAGCAAAATTAACAGTTATGAAGTAGCAACAAAAATAATTTTATGGTTGGGGGGTCACCACAACATGAGGAACTGTATTAAAGGGTCACAGCATTAGGAAGGTTGAGAACCACTGATCTAAGTAGGCTATTCTTAGAAGCTCTAATTGGAGATTAAAAAACAAAAAAAGAATAACAAAGAAAAAACATCTACTACTGTTTTCTGGGAGTATGGATGTTTGAAGATGTGTCAGTAGGTCACTGGTATTTTGCATATAGTATGTGATTGTGTCCTGCAGAGTGTGGCAGACAGCGTGTTGAGGTTTGATGACTGTATCTGCATACCCCAGGTAATTAGTACTCTTGTCCTAGGAATCGCCATTGGTGTGTGCACAATGACTTTGGTAGCCTGGGGAGCACCAAATTGAACTGGCTGCTGTCCAATAAAAGAATAATAAATTGCATTAATAAAACAACAAATCTTCTGGTCGACTGTCAGGCAGCTGTGAGGAGGCTGCTTTCCACCTAGCCTTCATATTTCTGGGCTGTCATTGTGTTGCTGCTGGAAGCCAATCCAGACCACATTTAATTCTTGTCTTTGCTTCCTCTTCTTCTGTGTCATCATGTTTTGTTCCATCATGTTTCAGGAAAATCTAGAAATGATTGCTTTTATAGTATTAATTCAATAGCATCTTTAATTTTATAGTTTCCTTCTTTTAATTTCTGCATTTTATTTGCTGGTCAAGTACTGGCATGCAGTTTGAGGGGAAAACAATGTTTTTATTCACTCATTTTCCTTCTTTATATCTGAAATTTTCTTTCCTTTCATCTTTGCAGTCTCTGATTATGGTGTAGAGTCTGGACTTGAGAGTTATTTCTATCATTTATTACCTCTCTGACTTTATTCATCTTACTATTCAGATCTTAATTTTCTCATCTAGAAAATGCCAATGAAGATATCTACTTTTTGGTATAGGTGGGAGGATTAAGTAATATTGTACACACAGAACTTATAAAAGGTTAACATCCTGTTGCTCACTCAAGGAAGGAGAACCGAGAGGTAAGTACTGGGAATTGTAATAAGCAAATGGTGGATCCACACTGAATGAAAGGAAGATACTGCAAAGACTAATGTACTGGCCCACCAGAAGGCTAGCTAGACGTCTCCTGACCCAGTAGTAGCCACGTGCCTCATGAGCCTTCCTTTCCTTTAAAGCATGCTTAATGCCCATGTACCAGAGGGTATCATAGAAATGTCCTGCTTGGAGTTTGCAGAAAGCGTCCGGGGAAGCATCCACCTTTCGTTTTTCCAGAGATAAGCTTGTTTGACCAATTCTGTGGTCCTTGACTCATTTGGAAGGTTTTTCCCCTAACTCAGCCCTAGGAGGGAGGGGACCTTGTGGCAGTCTAGGAAACAGACTTCCATTGGTATGGACAAGGAACAGTGTACTTTGAGAGGGATGTTGATATTATTTAAAGAAGCTTCTCTTGTAAAAGTGGGTCTGGGGGGTGGGCAATCTCCTCCAATAAATTTTAACCAAATTTTACATAATATATATACACACACATACTCATATTTTATTTTTTCGAGACAGAGTCTCACTCTGTCACCCTGGGTAGAGTGTCATTGCGTCATTGTAGCTCACGGCAACCTCAGACTCTTGGGTTCAGGCGATCCTCTTGCCTCAGTCTCCTGAGTAGCTGGGACTGCAGGCACCAGCCACTATGCCTGGCTAGTTTTTCTATTTTTAGTAGAAACAGGGTCTCGCTCTTGCTCAGGCTGGTCTCAAACTCCTGAGGGATCTGCCCACCTCAGCTTCCCAGAATGCTAAAATTATAGGAGTGATCCACTGTACCTGGTCCAAATGTATATTTTAAAGAAAAGAATTACTAGAATTACCTCTAAAAGTACTTGAAATCTTAATGTTACTGCAATGAAATATCAACTCTGGCTGCCAACATAGCTAGAGTTTAAAATAATTGAAGATGACATTTCTTTAAAAGTCAGCGTTTGTCAGTATATATGTGAAGGCTTACTCTTAAAATCTCTCTTTGTGTTGTTGGCTTTACACATTAGGGTAGAATTCCTCCAGCATGTAGAAGACAAAAAAGAAGCCTTTCTTTTTTAGTGTACCTACTAGAAAGAAATTAGTTTTCAAGTTTCTAGTGTAGGAAGAAATTGCTTATACCTCCTAAGAGACGTTGGTCATAAAGGCAACAGTATGCCCTTGTTTGTTTAATTTCCTGTGTTGTACTTATTATGTTTATCCTTCTCTATTGAGTGTTTTTTTTTTTTTCCCCTTAGTATTATCCACTATCTACTATAAGAATCTCTTACACTCTCCCTCCTTATCTTAGCATCTGAAAAATTAGCATCTGTCTTCCGTGACTTGCTATCTAGATGTTAGGAAAAAGGAAAGTATAGAAAGTTCTACTTTTCACTCCTGTTCACTCAGATCCTCCACATGAATGATCCCAGAATAACGTCAGTGCTGACATTGAAGTCCACAACCAACCTTGGCAAGACTGGTTGGGAGATACTTCACAGTCTCACAGGAGGCGATTTGTCATGAATTAATATAACATCAAGTTATGGACTCTCTCCTCATTAGAAATACCCGTTGACTTTTTATCCTGTGATCTCCTAGTCTAGAAAGCTCGCTGTTGATCTTGGATTATGCTTTTATAAACTTTTCTTTCTTTTCTTTTCTGGTTTTTTTTTTTTTTTTTTTTTTTTTTTTTTTTTTGATAAATGAAGTTGTAGATCATGTTTAAGAAGCCATCTAGAAAACTTAAAAATAATCCGGTTAGGCAGCGCCTGTATCACAGTGGTTATGGTGCCGGCCACATGCCAGCACCAAAGCTGGTGGGTTCGAACTTGGCTTGGGCCAGCTAAACAGCAACGACAACTGCAACAATAACAACAACAACAACAAATAGTGGGGTGTTGTGGTGAGTGCCTGTAGTCCTAGCTGCGAGGGAGGCTGAGGCAACAGAATCCCTTGAGCCCAGGAGTTTGAGGTTGCCGGGAGCTGTGACATCAGGGCACTCTACTGAGGGCGACATTAGTGAGACTCTGTCTCAAAAACAAAGAAAAAAATCTAGTTAAAGAAATACTCATACTTTTTTGGATTGTTGCTCTGAATTGGGAGTTACCTATAACTTTTGATGCAACTTAAGTTAGATATTATGGTTTGGTTTGAAATCCCAAAAGGTCATGCATTTATGTTTATTTCAGTGTAAGTTTTCTATGATTGAGAAGATTTGATTGTTGAGATTATTGAGTTAGAGTTACAACCAAGGCATTGTCCATTTGAAGTTTTTTTTACCTAATGGTATATAACTGAAGTGTTTCTAGAACTTTTTTCCCTTCCTTTTTCCTCCTGTTTATTTTTTTAGACATGAAGAACAGCCGAGGCCTTTTGTGTTGCATGCATGCTTGAGGAACTCAGATGATGAAGTAAGATTTCTACAAATGTGTTCTCGGGTTCTGGTGTCTTGTCTCCTCCCCTCAAAGGATGTCCAGTCTCTCAGCTTACGTGTCATGCTTGCAGAAATTCTCGCCACAAAAGGTAGACCTATGAAATTGATATTACTAAGGCAATACATGTGCAAACTAATGTGCTCCGTGCTGATGTGATAACACCTATGCAGACCTTGCTTACTATGGGACATATGAGAATTAAAGCATTTTCAAAATTTCAGGTTTAAACATCTCTCAAAAAAAAAGTACTTGGCCATACATGATATACTTAAATTTTTTATGTAACATTTGTTCAATGCCCCGTTCATCCTGTAGTTTATTTTGACACAGGAAAATTCTTATGTTCTTGATAAGGAAGCATTCATGTAGGATAGCTTTTTTGAATCATCCAGGCCAGTAATATATGAATTAATGAAAGTATGTATGTACTTTGTGTGTGCCTGTGTATGTATTTAAATTCTGATTAGTGTTTGCATAAGCTTCACAGATAATGCCTTGTAACGTGTTACTTAGTTATAGAAATACATTCTTAGAAATGTGTTGTTGGGCTGTTTCTTTGTGTGAACATTATAGAATATAATTCTGTAAATCTGAGTAGTAAAGCCTATTGTACACATAGGCTGTGTGGGACAGTCGTACACTGCCCACTCACACTGGATGTGGCTATGCTGGATACTGTAGGCAGTTGTAACACAACAGTAAGTATTTGTGTACGTGAACAAAGAAAGGGTACAGTAAAAACATAGCATAAAAGATAAAAATAGTACCCCTATATCCTCA
This sequence comes from Loris lydekkerianus, assembly GCA_963574355.1. Taxonomy (NCBI): domain Eukaryota; kingdom Metazoa; phylum Chordata; class Mammalia; order Primates; family Lorisidae; genus Loris; species Loris lydekkerianus. Next base: position 23,452 of record CAUYPK010016638.1, on the reverse strand, counting down.
TACCATGAGTGAGCCTTACAGGACTGGAGGTGACTCTGGGTTAGCCAGGGAGTGAGTGGTGGGTGAATGAAAGCTGAGGAGCATTATCATACATGATTGAAGACTTATAAACACTGTGCACTTTGGCTATACTACATTTATTTATTTTTTTTAATTTCCTCAATAAATTAGCCTTGGCTGGGTGTGGTAGCTCATGCCTATAATCCTAGCACTCTGGGAGGCCAAGGCAGGTGGATCACTTGAGCTCAGGAGTTTAAGACCAGCCTGAGCAAGAGCAAGACTCCATCTCTACTAAAAATATAATAGAAAAACTAGGGTGGCGCCTGTGGCTCAGTGAGTAGGGCGCTGACCCCATATACCCAGCGTGGCAGGTTTGAACCAACTCTGGCCAGACTGCAACAACAACAAAACAATAGCTGGGCATTGTAGCCGGTGCCTCTAGTCCCAGCTACTCTGGAGGCTGAGGCAAGAGAATCGCCTAAGCCCAGGAACTGGAGGTTGCTGTGAGCTGTGATGCCACGGCACTCTACCAAGGGCGATAAAGTGAGACTCTGTCTCTAAAAAAAAAAAAAAACAAAAACAGAAAAGAAAAGCTAGCTAGGCATAGTGGTGGGCCTAGCTCCTTAGGAGGCTGACATAAGAGTATCACTTTAGGTCACTGTGTGCTATGATGCCACAGCACTCTACTCAGGGTGACAGAGTAAGACTCTGTCTCAGAAAAAAAAAATTAGCCTTAGTTTACTGTAACTTTTTTACTTTATAAACTAGTAAACTTTTAACTTTTTGACTCTTGTAATAAGAGTTTGATACAAATGTTATACAAAACTTTTCTTTATATTCTTATTCCATAAGCTTTTTTTCTTTTCTTTTTTTTTACTTTCCAAACTATTTCTATTAAAAACAAACAAACACATAGTCTTGTCCTACACAGTGTCAGGATCATCAGGAACACTGTCTCTACACAGCTCGTCCCACTGGAAGGTCTTCAGGGGCAGTAACAGGCATGTTACCTCCTATGACAACATTGACTTCTTTGAATACCTCCTGAAGGACCTGCCTGAGACTGTTTTACGTTTCACTTAAAAAAAAAATAAGTAGAAAGAGTACACTCTAAAATAACAATAAAAGGTATAATGTAATAGGAACATAAACTGATAGTGTAGTCATTTATTTTCATCATTGAGTATTATATACTATACATAATTGTAATGCTGTGCTTTTATTCATTTGGCAGCACAGTGAGTTTATTTATACCAGCTTGACATCTCGAGGTGATAGGAATTTTTCAGCTTCATTATAATTTTATGGGACCATTTGAGCTGTCATTGACCAAAATGTTATTATGTGGCACATAACTATACATAATTTTGTGAACTTGGAATAAATAAAAAAGGAACTGTACCATGTATAATGTGATTACTGGAGTAAAGCTAACTATATCCAGGGCAATGCGTAGCCAGGATGTGGAAAATGTAGAAAATGTGACCTAAGAGAAACTTCCCCTGTTGCAGAATCTCAAACAAATAGTGTTGTATTGAGATGCAGTGATTAACCATCTCCTTTGTTATCTCAGGATTAGCCAGCTGTGCCTATCACTTGGCATAATCAACCACAGAAGAAAGAGGAAGTTTTTAACCTAAAGTTACTAGAATGGATCTGTAAGCGTGACACTTTTATTTATTTATTTATTTTTTGTGACTGTCTCTCACTCTGTCAGCTTGGATAGTGTGCTCTGGCATCATAGCTCACAGCAAACTCAAACTCTTGGGCTCAAGCGATCCTCCTGCCTCAGCCTCTTGAGTAGCTGGGACTATAGGCACCTGCCACTAAGCTTGGCTAGTTTTTCTATTTTTAGTAGAGATGGGGTCTCACTCCTTCTCAGGCTGGTGTTGAACTCCTGATCTCAGGCAATCTACCTGCCTCAGCCTTCCAGAGTGCTAGGATTACAGTCATGAGCCACCATGCCTGGCCAATCATGACACTGACTTTTTAACCACCTCTTCCCTGGGCTCTGCTTTAAGCAGGTGGGAGACCATTGACGTTTCTCTTTTGCAGATTAAACTGTCAAAATGTGTTCAGCCTTATTAAAACAAAAAACAAAAAAGGAGAGAAGAAAAAAATAAGCGTACTTAATTTTGATAGTTTTGTTAACAACTTATGTTCCAAATGACTTCCTTTACATATCACTCATTTTTATGAAAATGACTTCTTGATTGTAGCTGTAGTTGGTAACCTATCTGGAAGGGTAGGCACCCTTCTGTGTGTGCACACGCAGGTTCAGTGTTGGATATCTTGTTTATAATTTTCCCCTTTTGGGTAGTTGAAAAATATTTCCCAAATGTAGTTGAGTTGTGTAATATAAAAACACTTACAGAAAAATGTCTTTTTCAGTGGCACTTTCTTCTCCTTTCTGCAGTCTTGAAGCCAGTAGTGGAGTTCCTGAGTAATCCAGATTACATTAACCAAATGCTGCTTGCCCAGTTGGAATACAGAGAACAGATAAATGAACATCACAAGAGAGCCTACACGTATGCACCTTCTTACGAAGAGTTCATCAAGCTCATCAACAGCAACTCTGATGTGGAGTTCTTGAAACAACTAAGGTATTTGGTCTTCAATTACAGCACAACTGCACGTGCTGATTATCATCTGCTGCCTAGTTACCGTATGTTTAAAAAAAAGTGACAAGGAAGGAGAAATTAAAGAGTCCATAAATCTTATCATTTAGTGACAACTAAATTTATCTAGCTGCTTCTTAACAGTGGAATTAGGTTTTCCAAAGTATTAGGGTTTTCTTTTTCTTTTTTTTTTAAGACAGAGCCTCAAGCTGTCACCCTGGATAGAGTGCTGTGCCATCACAGCTCACAGCAACCTCCAACTCCTGGGCTGAAGCGATTCTCCTGCCGCCGCCTCCCAAGTAGCTGGGACTACAGGCACCTGCCACAATACCCAGCTAATTTTTGGTTGCAGCCATCATTGTTTGGCGGGCTGGGCTGGATTCGAACTCGCCAGCTCAGGTGTATGTGGCTGGCACTTTAGCTGCTTGAGCCACAGGCGCTGAGCCAAGTATTAGGTTTTTCAAATACAGTTGACCCTTGAACAATGTGGGGGCTGGAGCGCCAACACCCTCCACCCGCATCAAAGTCCACATATAATTTTGACTCCTGCGAAACTTAACCACTAATAGCTTACTGTTCACTGTAAGCCTTTCCAATAACAAAGTCAATTAACATGTGTTTTGTATGTTAGGTATATTATATATGCTGTATTTTTATAATAAAGGAAGCTAGAGAAAAATGATTAATAAAGTAACGAGAAAATGTTTACTATTTATTAAATGAAAGGGGGCTGGGCATGGTGGCTCATGCCAGTAATCCCAGCACTTTAGGAGGTTAAAGAGGGAGGATTGCTTGAGGCCAGGAGTTTAAGACTGGCCTGGCTCGGCGCCTGTGGCTCAAGCGGCTAAGGCGCCAGCCACGTACACCTGAGCTGGTGGTTCGAATTCAGCCCGGGCCTGCCAAACAACAATGACGGCTGCAACCAAAAAATAGCCAGGCGCTGTGGCAGGCACCTGTAGTCCCAGCCTGTGGGAGGCGGAGGCAGGAGAATCTCTTGAGCCCTTGAGTTGGAGGTTGCTGTGAGATGTGATGCCATGGCACTCTACCCAGGGCGACAGCTTGAGGCTCTGTCTCAAAAAAAAAAAAAAGACTGGCCTGGGCAACATAGCAAGATCGTGTCTCTACAAAATAATTTAAAAATTAAAACTGGGTATGCTGGTGCGCATCTATAGTCCCAGCTACTCAGAAAGTTGAGTCAAGAGGATCACTTGAGCTGAGGAGTTTGAGACTGCTGTGAGCTATGATTATATGACACTGCACTCCAGCCTGGAGCAAGACCTTGTCTCTTTTTTTTTTTTTTTTTGCTGGGGCCGGGTTTGAACCACCGCCGGTATATGGGGCCAGTGCCTTACTCATTTAGCCACAGGCGCCGCCCAAGACCTTGTCTCTTAAGTGAAAGTGGATTATCATATTGAGTAGGCTAAGGAGGAGAAAGAAGAGAAGGCATTGGTCTTGCTGTCTCAGGGATGGCAGAGGCAGAAGAAAATTTCATGTAAGTGGATTTGTACAGCTGAAACCCACGTTGTTGAAGGGTCAGTGATAATTAGGTTATGAAAAACTAAAAGCTCTTCAGTTGTTAGAAGTTTACTTACTTAGCCGCCCAGGTGCCTATCTTTTTTTATTTTTATTTTTTCTTCTGAGACAGAGTATCACTATGTTGCCCTCGGTAGAGTGCTATGGCATCACAGCTCACGTCAACCTCAAACTCTTGCCTCAGCCTCCTAAGTAACTGGGACTGCAGGCACCCGCCACAACACCACCTGGCCATTTGTTTCTTTCTTTCTTTCTTTCTTTTTTTTTTTTTTTTTTTTTTTTTTTGGGTTGCAGTTATCATTGTTGTTTAGTAGGCCCAGGCTGGGTACCTATCTTAAGCCTTGGAAGGTGATGTGTTTTTTTAATTGCAATGTATTGATAACATTGTGCTGGTTTTCATTTTTCTTAGAAAATGCAGAGGTAATTGTTCTGAGAAGACATTTGAAAATACTACAGAAGTATCTTTTATAGGGGAACATAGTCTCCCTTAGCATATCTGAGATATCTTAAGGGTGAGTTTGCGATTTTGTGTGGTCAGTTTCTGTTTGCAGTGTCCCGATACACACATGCCAGGTGACTGTGTTGTCTGTGGGCTTCCAGCTTCTGTTTCTCCCTTACCTTTCTATTCTGATGTTCCCAGATACATGAGTAAGAAAGAAAACTTACATCAGTTTTTCTTTTTAATAAGAATTTTGGAAAATCAATGATGGAAATGTAAAATATTGGCTGAAATTGGTTGGGTCTTTGAACTATTTGAGGATTTTAGACTTGTCACGTTTCTTTAAATTAGGGTTAATATTAAGGTGACTTATGCTACTTAATTTTCTGATCCATTAATTTACCATCTAAGAGGCATGTATTGTAAAAGAAGGCATTGTGGGCCAGGCTCGGCGGTTCACGCTTGTAATCCTAGCACTCTGGGAGGCCGAGGTGGGTGGATTGCCTGAGCTCACCAGTTTGAGACCAGCCTGAGCAAAAGCGAGACCTCTGTCTCTACTAAAAATAGAAAAACTGAGGCAAGAGGATCCCTTGAGCCCCAGATGGAGGTTGCTGTGAGCTATTACTCCACTGTACACTACCCAGGGTGACAGCTGGAGACTCTCAAAAAAAAAAAAAAAGACACTGTGTTCTTATACATTGTGCCATATGTTCATCTAGGTCTCACCAACGTATAATGTTGGGTTTAATTGTATGGTTTTGTTTATAAGTAATGTAAGTCTTATGGGATAGTATTGGGAGATTTTACTTATGTAAATAATCACTAATGTATAATAAATCATCACCATTTAGTCTATTTGAGATAATGTACAGAAAGAGAAACATAGCTGGGATTTGAACTCAGGTCTTCCTGACTTCAAATCCTATATTTAAATCTGGGTGGCTTGCTTTCCCAGCAGCCATATTACAGCAGTGGCACAGGCCTCCAACCTTGTGGAGTTTCCTGCCTCTGTTTGTGAGTCTTGGCTGGGCTGATCCTTTGCAGAGGTCCTCAAACTATGGCCCGCGGGCCACATGCAGCACTGTGATTGTATTTGTTCCAGTTTTGTTTTTTTTACTTCAAAATAAGATATGTACAGTGTGCATAGGAATTTGTTCATAGTTTGTTTGTTTTGTTTTGTTTTTTTTTAAACTATAGTCCGGCCCTCCAACAATCTGAGGGACGGTGAACTGGCCCCCTGCTTAAAAAGTTTGAGGACGCCTGGATAGAGCAACAGTCCCCAACCTGTTTGGCACCAGGGACCTGTTTCATGGGGGACAATTTTTTCTTTAGATACTAAGGGAATGTTTTTGTTTTTGAGACAGAGTTTTAAGCTGTCATCCTGGGTAGAGTGCTGTGGCGTCATAGCTCACAGCAACCTCCAACTTGGGCTCAAGGGATTCTTTCACCTCAGTTTTTCTATTTTTAGTAGAGACAGGTTGTCACTTTTGCTCAGGCTGGACTCAAACTTGTGAGTTCAAGCAACGCACCTGCCTCAGCCTCTCAGAGTGCTGGGATTACAGGCATGAGGCACCGCACCCAGCCAGAGAATGGATTTTTATCTCTGAATTAGTTTTGGTGCATTTGCACATGAAGATAAAGTGTTAAAATATTAAAATTCTTAAAATTGCATGCTTCCGTGAAGAATTTTAATTATTTAAATGTTCTGTGCTTTGAACAGTGATTCTGAAAATATATTGTGAGTCATGAGCAGTAAAATAGGATTCCGTTGTAGAGGAACATGAAAGAAGAAATTAAGCATACTTGAAGACAAACTAATGCACCATGTCAGAAATCAATAAGCACACATTAACTGCTAAGAAAAAGATGAGTGTGGGTGGAAAGGCCATGAAAAAAATCATCAAGTATAAAGCACAGGGAATGTTGTCAAATTTTTATGGAAAGAATAACTGAATGTTAATTTAGTTTTAAAGAAAAACTTGATACATTGTGTGTCTGCTTATGAAAAATGTTCTGGAAGATCTTTCAATTTTATGAGAAATAAAAATATATGACTTCAGAAAATAGCTTGGCCGGGCAGTGGCTCATGTCTATAATCCCAGCACTCGGGGAGGCTGAGGTAGGTGGATTGCTTGAGCTCAGGAGTTCCAGACTAGCCTAAGCAAGAGCGAGACCCTTTCTCTACTAAAAATAGAAAAACTAGCAGAGTTGTGGTGGATGCCTGTAATCCCAGCTATTTGGGAGCTGAGGCAGGCAGATCACGAGAGCCCAAGAGTTTGAGGTTTCTGTGAGCTGTGATGCCATGGCACTGAGAGTGACAGGGGAGACTCTGTCTCAAAAAAACAAAACACAATCATAAACACTAGAAGAGATGCTTTTCTTTGTTGATATTATTGGTGATTAACATTGTTGATAGAAATTTAATGATAGTATCGGCAATGGTGTGGTGCAGCGCTCCACGGGTAGGGTAGAAGTGATTATCTTTCTGCAACACAATTTCATAAAATGGAATTAGTATTTTTGACCCAGTTAGTTTCATAATTTATCTTCAGGAAACAATCATAAATGTATGGAAAGATTTCTCCAAGAATATTTCTTACAGTTTTACTTAAAATAGAGAAAACTTTGAAATAACCATAATGTTCAAATAATAACCAAAATATCCAAAAGGAAGATTTGGGGGGGGGAGGGGGAGGGAATTGGTGCACTATAAAATAGGTTACCATGTATTTGCAATGGTGTCATATTAGAATATTTAATGGAAGGTATTAGCTAAATTGATTTAAAAAAAAAAAAAAAAAAAAAGGCCCTGAAGCATAGGGCCTTTGTGCATGTACAGCATAAACCCAGTCTTTTTTTTTTTCTTTTTTTTTTTTGAGACAGAGTCTCACTATGTCCCCCTTGGTAGAGTGCCATGGTGTCACAGCTCACAGCAACCTCTAACTCTTGGGCTTAAGTGATTCTCTTACCTCAGCCTCCCAAGTAGCTGGGACTATAAGCGCCTGCCACAATGCCTGGCTATGTTTTTGTTGTAGTTGTTATTGTTTTTTGGCAGGTCTGGGCTGGGTTCAAACCCACCAGCCTTGGTGCATGTGGCTGGTGCTCTAGTCACTGAGCTACAGGCGGCAAGCCTAAACCCAGTCTTATAAAACAAAAAATATATGATGGTTACATTGAGAAAAGGTTATACCTGTATCCCAGATATTAATAGTAGTTAACTTTGAATGTTGTACTTCATGTATTTTTCTCATTTTCTTCAATGAACACATGTTGCTTTAGAAAAAGAAAAAATAGACTCAGGCTGAGAAAGTATAACGTGCCCAGCAATTTATTGGGCTGGGGTAACAGACCTTAAGGCCTGCTACAAAGTTAACAGGAAACAATATTTCTCCCAAGTACATGCTTGTCCCTTTTTTGAGCTTTTTTAGTCACGGAGAAGCTTCATTCTCTAAAATGCCAGACTGTCAGAAACTTTGCTCTTTGAAATTCTGTCAATAAGAATGACACATCTTACTCTTCTTGGAGGATCTAGGTCAGCATGACACACAGAAGCAGCTTACAACCCTGAGCCAAAGGATACTGTAGGTAGGATCCTGCTGGATTTGGAAAATAGCTGAATTTGGGGGGTTTGTTTTTTTTGCTTTGAGACAAGGTCTTACTCTGTCACCCTGGCTAAAGTGTTGGTGGCATCATCATAGCTCACAGCAACCTCAGACACTTGAGCCAAGTGATCCTCCTGCTTCCTCCTCCTGAGTAGTTGAAACTACAGGCACCCACCATGATGCCCACCTAATTTTCTATTTTTAGTAGAGATGGGGTCTCACTTTCATTCAGGCTGATCTTGAACTCCTGAACTCAGGATTCTCCTGCCTTGGCCTCCCAGAGTGCTAGGATTATACCTGTGACCCACCATGTCTGGTCTGAATTCTTATACCACTCCTCCTCAATATCTGCATTTACATTATAATTTTGGGAAAACTATACCAACAATCTGTGTACTTCTAATCAAGGGAATGTACACAAATATCAGTCCTCCTGGTTCTTGAACCAAGCTCAGTACCTGTGAGACCGTATCTTCCTCTGGAGGAAGCAAGCTGAGTGAGTGATTAGTGCCTCTGAATAGCTTCCCAGAGTTCAGGGAACCTTGTGCCCTCAAGACTAGCCAGCATTCGGAGGAACTTGGATGTGTATGTGGTACATCCTTTTTGTAGAGGAAAATGAGAATGAAAAAAGTCAATCATTTCCTCTTGAGATCAAGTGAAAATGAATTCAAGTTCCATAATCCTCTTCAGTTGCCTGCAAAAGCACTGTGTGAGGGGGCCGAGTGTATATGAGATGAACTGGCTGTAGGCCCTTGGATTCCAGCCCTTGCCATCAAAGTGTTTGCAGTCCAGCATAGGAGCCCAGTGTGGATATAAATAGCTGAGTAGGAAGCAGGATACTAAGGCCCAGAAGTAGAGTGTGAAGAGCTAGAGAAGTGGGTAGAAGCAAATATTTCATCCTACAACAGAGGGGAAAGCTTTGTGGAGGAATGGCCGAGAACTGCGTGTTCAAGAGTTAGGATTTCAGCAGGTAAGGAGGAGTGATCGTGTGCAGCAAGAGGGAGAAGAAAGAGGAGAAATGGTGAGAAGGCTGTCAGGAAGGAGCTGGAGTGCGTCCCAGTGTTGCTGGTGGTCTGGTTTGGCAGAAACAGGATCCAAGAGGGAATAGAAGGTAGTAAGGCTGGAAAGCCCAGATTATCTGGCGTTGACCATGCTTGTGTGTTTTGAAAGGCCTTGGACAAGATAAGCATTAACCTATTTTGAATTTTAGAGTAACCTGAAAATGGTTAAGAGCATGAGACAACTCTAGATAGTAATTCTGGCCCTTATATTTAAGCAGCAGTGGGACCTTGTATAGATTTCTTAATCCACCTGAGCTCCCATTTCCTCCTCTGTAATGTGAAGATAATCATAGCACCGTGTTACGAGGATTAAGTGAAATAATGTGAGTTGAAATACCTAAACAGATACCTGTGACCTAATGAAGGAGTCAATAAACGTTAGCTGGTATTATGTTATAATTTTAATGTTTTATTTAAAAAATTTTACTCAGATGGTGTGTTTTCTTCAGTGTCATTGATGAGTGATTTGTTCCAAAGCACAAATCATTAAAATATCAAAATAACAAATTGTTCAGAATATTATTTGTACCTGTTGAGTGTTTGTGATGTTAACTCTTGTGAATTTAGGTCATTAGTATTTATTGAATGCCTTCCTTGTTTAGTGCCAAGCTAGGTAGTAAAGGAAAATCTAAGACACAACTCCTATCTTCAAGAGGCTCATGATCTAGTCAGGGAAAAAAAGACAACATAGCTTTATTATATACAAAGCTATAGTTTTTGTCTTAGGCTCAAAAGTATGCCATCATTTTTGGGAGGAGAGTTAGACACTGCAATAATTGGAAACTCCATTTTCTTTTTCATAGCATTCTTTGCAGAAGTGTGACTCTTTAACACAACAATGTAAAATAGTAAGTAAATAGGCACTATTGTAGGATAGAAGTAATTTAAGATTTCGTAGAAGGCAGATATGAGTATGAGTACAGGGATTGGGGAAGACCTGAGGAACGAAATAATATATATAAGGTCTAAGGTAAATGGTCTAGAAAATGTGGGGGAAAAAAAAAAGCTAATAATTCTACCACTTTAACACAACTGCCCTTTATTTTATCTGTATTTTGCCTGGTAGGCCTGGTTCATATACACACATAGTTAATATATGTGATCATAAACTTAAACATACTATTCTGTATTTTTATTTCATTCTTATTTTTTTGTCAAGTAGGCCTGGGCCAGGTTTGAACCCACTGGTCCTGGTGCATAGGGCTGGCACTCTAACCACTGAGTACAGGCACCTAGCTATATTTTCCATTTTTAAAATTAATCTGTCAGAAACATCTATTTTCAAGTAATCTTTATGATCATAAATGCTATTGGCTGAGTGTTTGCCTTTTATTTAATCTGATACATCCTCAGAGCTTCCTGAAAGCAGGCATATTGGTATTATTCATTCCTTTGAGCAATAAAAGATTAACAAAGAATAACAATAAAGCAATGCAAGATTAAGAAAAATGGTTATTTGGCTTGGCGCCTGTGGCTCAAGTGGCTAAGGCGCCAGCCACATACACCTGAGGTGGCAGGTTTGAATCCAGTCCAGACCCACCAAACAACAATGACGGCTACAACCAAAAAATAGCCAGGTGTTGTGGCGGGCACCTGTAGTCCCAGCTACTTGGGAGGTGGAAGCAGGAGAATAGCTTGAGCCCAGGAGTTGGAGGTTGCCATGAGCAGTGATGCTACAGCACTCTATCCAGGGCAACAGCTTGAAGCTCTGTCTCAAAAAAAAAAAAAAAGAAAAGAAAAGAAATATGGTTATTTAATGAAAGCATTATTGGCCACATAGTTTATTTTCATGCTTTTCTTTGTAGAGTTGCTACAATAAGTGTATAATGATAGTTTTGGTTGGGGTTTTTTGTTTGTTTTTTGCTTCTGTTAATTGTTTACATACAACAAATTCTTGAGATTGGAATTGGTGTGTTTCAGAAGGGTGTTAAATCTATTTGCAGGACGTCTAGTTGAGAGTATATGAGGGAGAGGGTTGGAAATGTGTTGGAGTTGTGTTCAGAGTCCACACTTTCAGCCAGTAGAACTCATGCCCCAAGGTTAAATTAAGGACCTGGTTGGGGAAAGTCAGGCTTTGACGGGTCCAGGTTTGTATATACTGTTTCTAAACCATTTCCTCGTTCATATAATGAGCCATGTTTTGTGCTTTGCCATCATTTGGAGGAATGGAGGCAGTTCCAGCAGAAACTATTAATGCCCCAGCAAGGCTTCAGTTTGGCAAACCCTGCCTGAGTGTGCAGTCTACCTAGAGCTGTCTTCTGCACGTAAGGGGTCCCCGAAGAGCTCTCTGTCAGTGGGAGTGGCATTTGACCACGAGACAGCTTGACATGCAGTGACTTAAACAGGTTAGGAGTTTATTTTCCTCCTGGAACAGTGTGTCTTGAGAAGGGTAAATGGGGGTGCCGTGATGGTTCATGACGTCATCAGAGCCCTAAACTCCTCTTGTCTTCTCACTGCATCTTTCTCAGCCTGGGGCTTGGCAAGGTGGCTGGTATTGCCTTCATCCACTTGATTGTTGTTTTACACAGAAAAATGAGGGATGGGCAAGGACAAAAGGTTGCAAAGGTTTGTTGTGAACTTTACTTTTAGACAGTTTTGCTGGAATCCCCACCCGGCCCTTTCTGCCTGTATCTCCTAGGTTAGGCCTGTATCTTGTGACCTGCCCTGATTGCTGCAGAGAAGGTGAGGCTTTTTAGCTGAGTGTGTCCCTTTCCCTGATAAAACGAGGGGCAGTTGGGAAGGCAGGAAAGGAGACTGGATGTTGGGTATGCAACTCACAGTGTCTGCCACCATCTTTGGGGGACAATGCTCCTGACACTGTCACCTCTTTGAGGTGGTAAGTCAGCAATGGATATTTACATTACACAAGTGAAGAAATAAAAAAAGATATGAGTTTGTGAGGAGTCTGTAAATAGCCATGGCTGTGGTGAATTTGTGTCTCTTGGATTTTAGTTGAAAATCAAAAGAATATATATTATTTTGTGCTCTAAAAGCCAGCCAAACTAAATCATAGAATTTAGTTTGTTAAGAATTAATGTTAAAATAGCTTTGTTACCAGCAAATACAATTAATTAAATCAGTATAATTAAGGGCCAAGAAACAGTCAGGGTACATCAGTTTGATTAGGGCAGTCTTAGTAACTGTCAGATAGCCCATAAGAAAATCTGGACTTAGATTATAAAACCCAACTGAGGCTTGGCGCCTGTGGCTCAAGTGGCTCAGGTACCAGCCACATACACCTGAGCTGGCAGGTTCGAATCCAGCCTGGGCCTGCCAAACAATGATGGCTGTAACCAAAAAATAGCCGGCATTGTGGCAGGCGCCTGTAATCCCAGCTACTTGGAAGGCAGAGGCAGGAGAATTGCTTGAGCCCAGGAGTTGGAGGTTTCTGTGAGCTGTGAAGCCAGGCCACTCTACCTAGGGCGACAGCTTGAGGATCTGTCTCAAAAAAAAAAAAAAAAAAAAAAAAACTCCAGTTTTGTACTCAGCACTTAAAGTATAAAATTTTCTTTTTCCTGACTCAGAAGTCTTCTCAGTCATACATCCATATACCTGCTGCCCTAACCTGATGGTCCTCAGCTCTCACTGTGCATTGGAATTACTGGGGAGCATTTAAAAAATTGATGCCTGGCTTGGCACCTGTAGTGCAAGCAGCTAAGGCGCCAGCCACATACACCAGAGCTGGTGGGTTTGAATCCAGCCCGGGCCTGCCAAACAACAATGACAACTACAACCAAAAAATAGCTGGGCATTGCGGTGGACACCTGTAGTCCCAACTACTTGGGAGGCTGAGGGAAGAGAATCGCTTAAGCCCAGGAGATGGAGGTTGCTGTGAGCTACACTCTACCCAGGGTGACAGCTTCAGGCTCTGTCTCAAAAACAAAAAAAAATTGATGCCTGAGTCTCCCTGCAGATGTTCTGATTCTGCTGGTCTGGGGCAGCCTTCTAAGTGAGAAGTAAGGAGGGACTGCGCCCTGGCATTGGCAGTGGGGCTAAAGCGGAGGACAGCTCTGAGATATATTGAGGATAGTACCATCAATAGAACTTTCTTAAGTGATGGAATTTCTGGCTCATGCCTGTAATCACAGCACTCGGGGAGGCCAGAGGTGGGAGGATCCCTCAAGCAGGAGTTGAGACCACCTGAGTCCTATTTCTTTGCACTGTCCAGTACAGCGCACAAGCCATGTGACTTGTTGAATATGTGAAATATGTAAGTGTGATTGAAAAGTTGACTAAACTTTTAATAACCTTAAATAGCCACAGAGCACCCCTGGCCACCTTCTTGGATGGTGCAGATTTGGGTGGTAGAGCCTGTGGGGCCTGCTTCCCCAGGGATATGGAGTAGACAGAAGGAATTTAAGCAGAACCTCAGTGTCTACCCCTGGTGAGGGCTAGGTACTAATACTCTTGATGTGGGGAGTATATTAGGGGAATGTAGGTGTGTGGTGTTTACATTAGGGCCTCAGAAATGACAGCATGGCACAGTGCCCAGTCTGTGATAGGTACTTGATCCATATTGGCTTAAGTGAGATTTTGGCAGGAGTCACCCGCCCTGTATTTATTTAGTAAGTATAGATGCAGTCTAACAATATCTCAGCTGGGTGTGGTGGCACACACCTATAATCCAAATGCTTCCAGAGGCTGAGGCAGGAGGATCGCTTAAGCCCAGGAGTTTGAGGCTGCACTGAGCTGTGTGATACCCAAATCACTGCAACCTAGGTGACAGAGTGGACCCTGTCTCTAAGAAAAAAATGGGCGCTGTGGCGCATGCCTAAATCTCAGCATTCTGGGAGGCCACAGCAGGTGGATAGTCTGAGCTCAGCTTTTCCAGACCAGCCTGAACAAGATTGGGACCCTGACTCTACTAAAAATAGAAAAACTAGCCAGGTGTTCTGGTGGACACCTGTAGTCCCAACTACTTAGGAGGCTGAGGCAGGAGGATTACTTGAACTCATGAGTTTGAGGTTACTATGAGCTATGACACCATGACACACTACCCAGGGGACACGGAAAAGAAAAAAGAAATAAAACAAAGATATCTCTGCAAATAGTATCTTCCTCCTATTAAATATTTTCTCTTTCTTTCTTTTTAAAAATCAGGTATCAGATTGTAGTGGAAATAATCCAAGCAACTACAATTAGCAGCTTTCCCCAACTGAAGAGGCACAAGGGTAAGAAACAGTTTGTTTTCTTCAATAACACATGTTAATGGCCCTAGTTCTATCCATCCCACCTCACCCCTGTCAGATTTTTGGCAAGTATAGGCATTCTTTTGGCTTACATTTAAAAATTTCAAGCTTATTAAAATAATAGTATTATAATACTATAATAGCATTAGAGAAAATAAATATAATTTCATCCTAACAAAAACCTTTGTATTTCTCTTTTTTTTTTTTTTTTTTTTTTTTTTTGGCAGGGACTGGGTTTGAACCCACCACCTCCGGTATATGGGGCTGGCGCCCTACTCCTTGAGCCACAGGCACCACCTATATTTCTCTATTACCTTAATAAGACTTTATTAATCTGTAGTCATAATTTTTAGATGGTTAAAATCATTGGGTATATAGTGTTTCTGTTTATCTAATTTCTTCACATACTGAAATTTAATTTTAATATTCATTAATATTCATATCTTGAAACAAATTTAAACAACTCCAATGTTTCATAATTTACTTAATCTTTTCCTGAAGTGGTTGGATTGTTATGAGCCTTTTTCCTGCTTTCCACTCTTGTAGAAAATGCTGTTTTTTAAAAGTACTTTTTCCTGTTTGTTTCTCTTCAATTGAAGTGAGGATTTAAAGAAAAAATGTTGTATAACAGGTTGGAAAAAATTACTTGATTGTGCACTCTCTTGAAACCTTAAGCAATTAACCAACTATCTTATTCAGTTCCTGCTGCTATAATAAAATAACACAAACTGGGTAACTTATAAGAAAAGTTTCTCAAGTTCTGAAGGCTAGAAATTCTGAGGTCAGGCATGGCAACTCCACATCTGATGAGAGCTGCTCTCCGCTCCTAAGGTGGTGCCTCTTTGTTGCACCCTCCAGAGGGGGGATAAATACTCCAGAAGGGACAACCTCCACAAGGGGGTTGAATGTGGCCTTTTGACTGAATCCAAATTTTATAGAACAAATCTTTTTAATAAAGGGATTTTTTCCTTGAAGCTTGGATTTGATCATAGGGCCATGTGATCTTGAGGCCACAGCTTCCCCACCAACTGGCATTGGGGAATAAGTTTCAGCATGAATTGTGGAAGGGACACAAATACCTAAACTGTAGCACTAACTAACTCTATATTGCCTTTTCTTGGTAGTGTAGAGGTGGGAGGGCCCGTAGACCTCTTTATTTGTATATTCAGGATAGTTGAAAATAAAGCTTTTAAAGCTTCAGCAAACTTCAGCAAATCCAGCAAAACTTGTGGTGTGTTTAGGTTCATAAGAGATTGGTTTGTCTTAAAAAGATGAAAACTGTTCTGTTTTTTTGTTTGTTTGATTGTTTTTTCTTGAGACAAAGTCTTGCTCTGTTGCCCTGGGTAGAGTTCCGTGGCGTCATAGCTCACAGCGACCTCAAACTCCTGGGCTCAAGCAATCCTCCTGCCTCAGCCTCCTGAATAGCTGCGACTACAGGTGCCTGCCCCAACGCCCAGCTAGTTTTTCTATTTTTAGTGGAGAAGGAGTCTTGCTCTTGCTCAGCCTGGTCTCGAACTCCTGAGCTCAGATGTCCTTCTGCCTGGAATTATAGTCTTCAGCCACCATGTCTGGCCCTTACCTGAAAGTGTCTGATTCTGCATCTAGAGTCCAGCAAGTTTGCATGACCACAGATTCCCTGGAGATGCTTGTGATGTTCACCCAAGATACATTTTGAGAATTGCTACTGTCGATGTTACAGAGCCTTAGATGTAGTCACAGCTGTGTTTTAGTGCTCTATTCCTCTCTTTTTATTTACAACTAGAAAGAACAGGTGGCAGAGTTGAGAAATGGTCTATTAAAATAACCTGGCCAGGTATAGGAAATTGAGTAGTGATGGGACATATGCTAAATGTCCCAAGACAGTTTGATGTGAGTGAGACCCAAAATCTCAGCTCCCTTTAATGGTTTCTTCTCTGCAGTTTGGAATTCTGAAATGTTACCCAGAATAGTTAAGGTGATTTAAGAGAAATGTTCATTCTGCTGACTACAACAAAGGACAGGACACATGAAGTTGATTTGAGTGGGTTGGAAACTACTATATATAAATAGTACATGCTTGGGAGCCCTAGATTGGGAGGCTTTGCTTATTTATTCATTTTGTAAAATTGTGAATCTTCCCGAAGTGCAACTAAGCAATTTTCTTAGAGTATAGCTAAATAGTTTGTGGAATTTAATATATCAAATAGAACTTGCAGAATATATCAAATATGTATATGTGCATACACAGACAATGCTACTTGCTGAGAAGCATAAGGATGTCCATTAGACATTTTTATTTTTTTTATTTTTGAGATGAAGTCTCTCTCATCACCCGAGCTAGAATGCAGTGGCATTATCAGGTAATTAGGGTTCCACTGTCATGAATGAGATTAGTGCCTATGATATATACATATATATACATATATATACACACACACACACACATATATATAAATACATTTATATATAAATGTAGGTCTCTGTTGACAGTTTTTTTTTTTTTTTTCTCTTTATTTTTTATTGTTGGGGATTCATTGAGGGTACAATAAACCAGGTTACACTGATTGCATTTTTAGGTAAAGTCCCTCTTACAATCATGTCTTGCGCCCTAAAGGTGTGGCACACACCAAAGCCCCACTCCCCTCCCTCCTTCCCTCTCTTTGCTCTTCCTTTCTGATTTCATTTCTTTTTTCTTTTTTTTTTTTTTTTTTAAGCAGGAACTCAACTTTATTGCATCAAGCAGCCCTTTATATAGAGTGTGAGGAAGGGGCGGGGAAAGAAGGCGGGGGGATGAGGTGCGTGACAGGGTTGGGCCAATGGGATGGTACCACATAGGCTGTATCTAGGTAGAGGCAGTTTCAGGCCGGGCCTTGCTGAGTCATTGCTATACGGAAGTAGCTCAATGGATCTACTTCTAGTCAGGCTCCGGAAGTTGCACTAGGCCTCAGGGACATGGTAGGGCCCAACAAGTCCCTCTTTTGTTTTTTGTATGGTGGATAAACATAGCCCCTGTCTTAGGTTGCCTGCTCTTGCAGTTTTAGTCTTACCCGTCATGGGGATACAAACATCAATGGTTTGGTCCCTGTCTTAGGTTGACTGAATGCAGAGTGATCTTACCCGTATTTGGGTACTATGAATGTAATCCACCGTGCAGCCTCTCCATATCCTGTCTTAGGTTGTCCCAGCTTTGGGAATCTTACCCGTCATTGGTGCTATGGAGGGCAGTGAAGAATAATAGTTAGATTCTTGGTTAATGAGCCGGTGATATTGGACCTCGACCTGATTTAACTGCCTCTAACCTTTTTTTGGGATACAAGGCCCAAAGGTGAAGGGTAAATAAGGGTAGCAGGGGAAGAAGGTAGGGTAAAAAAACCATGTCATTCTTATTCAACATTTCCCTGGAAATGCTGAATAAGCCAATACATTTAAGATCTGAAAAGGAAATAAAAGATATACAGATTGAGTAGGGAAAATAATGAAAATGTTGGCTAATGTTGGGACAACTTGAGTAAGAAAATAAATGAAACAGTGTTGGAGTGTACCCCAAAGTAAAAAATAAAGATAGTTTTCTATATTGATATAAATAAATTATTAGATGAATAGTTAGTGACCAAAGATAGATGCACCTCTAGAGCCAAAAAATTCAAATAATTTATGTCGATCACTCACCCTTAAGGAGAAATTATGAAGTAAATGTAGCAAAAATGTTTCTATTTCATACAGCTGTTCTTACAAAAAAGTAAATATTAATTTGTCTTGAGGGGAAGAAATAGAGTGTTGAGTTATTTTTGAAGTTTATCCCATTTTCTTTCTACCTACCACCCACCTCCACACCCCCAACAATTGTTGATTTGCATAATCAGGGAGTTTTTTTTGTATTTTCTTGGAAGGTTTGTCCTTCGTCTGAAATACCCTTATTACTGAATAGAGAATGTATAGAGTTTAATTTGTCTCCTGAAGCAAATTCCTGATTTCTGAGCTGAGCCACTGTTGCATCTGCCGTTAGGTTGGTGCTCCAGCTGGCTGCTGTGCCCCTCCTCAGAATGACCGCTGTACCCCTGAAAGCCAATCTCAGAGGCAGAAGTTTATAAATGAATAAATCAAATTGTGTTTTAATCATTCTCCATGCCTTCTTTTGTTCTTGAGTTAAATGGAGCGTTTGGCTGGTATATCTTCCCCCTGCCACCATCTTTTCTTCTGTAGACATATACACTTCATTAAATAAGATTTCAGAATAATTACAAGTCTTTTGTTTTATTTCCAAATCGCTACTCTAGGCATTTGGTGTAAAGAATGTCAGAATTACCCACAAAAAGACGTTCTGTTTTGGATTCTAATACTTCTAAGACTACGATATAGCTCCGCAATGTCCTTTGGGAAATACTTATTTTTTTTCCATCTTTGACTTTCTCAAGGGACTCCATCAACTAAACATCACCTATTAACCCCACTTAAGACTGAATTAAATGAAAAGAGTAAAAGTTTCACAGACAACTTCTGGCATGTTATAAATGTGCCCATCAGCCAGCCAGTGTTCACCGTCCCTGTGAGGTAGGTTTTCAGCCCACCTTTCCTCTTCTCTGCTTGATTTCCACCGAGTTTTACTTTCCTCTGTGCCCAAGTGTGTTTGTCGGTTAATTCCTAGTTAATAGTGAATACATGTGGTGTTTATTTCCCATTCTTTGTAGGACTATACTTTTTAAATGACTTTCTAGTTAAGATTTTTACTAGATTACATTGCAGAATAATACTATGATTACATATAACTTGTTTTACACATAAAGCATTTATAAAGATTATGTAGTAATGATAATAACTACTTCTAAGGCACACTTAGAATTGACTTGTGAGATTTTTAATCATGAAATTACTGGAGTACAAATTACCCAAATGTTAGGGATCCCTGTGCTAAAAGTGACTGAAGAAATAATAGTCACTCAGACTTTGAGTTCAGGCAATCCAGTGTGGAACCCTGGCTCTACCATTAACTAAATAATCATTGCACAAATTACTTAACCTTTTGAGTTTTAGTTTTGTCACTGAAAGAAAGGGGCAATGATATCTACTCCAGTGAGTTGTTATAGTAATTAATTAAAACAATGTTTCCAAAGTTGTTAACAAGTTGACAAGCTGTGCTGTACAGGACAAGCACACTGTAGCTAATTGTTATCATAAATTAGAAAACAAATTCATTGTCGAGGAAATAGATGCCTCTCCTTAATTATCTAGATACACACTCCTCACTTTGTAATGAACCAGTTTTTTTCTTTTGATTCTGTTTATTAACCAAATGAAACTGTTAAAAGTATAGATAGGTGGATATCATTTAATCAAATTTTGTTTTTGACTTTTTTCCTACTTCTTAATCTATCCCATGATGTTTTCCCCCATAGCTTTGCCTTTCCTGGAGTGCTGTTGTTTAGAACCCAATCCTCCCGTCAGCTCCCACTGTCCTAATTCCGACTTACCCAGGTCATAGCTGTTTTGCAAGGTACACATTCAGGCCGTCTTTGGGCATTCTTCTCTGATGGTTTTTTTTTTTTCTCCACTCCCTACTCGGAGGCATTTATGTCAATCCTATAAAGGCTCACACATAGTTATTCTTTTAGTATGGTGGAAATTCACTGGACATACAGTTGGAACATGTGGATTCCCTCTTATCATTTATTCACATAGAATTACCAGGATGAGGGTCCTTTTCTACAAAATGGTGATAATCTTACCTTTCCAAAGACTTTATGACTATCTGTCAATTGAAAAGTACTAGTAACAACATAAATTGTATTATTTGTATTGTTTTTATTATTGTTATTTCACAGTCTTTCCCTTCTATTGTAAACCTTCTATTGTAAATTTAATCTTTGTTGCAGTTATAGCATCCTTAGTGCACAAGTGAATCTTTTAGTTTTGTAAAAAAAGACAAGACACAGTAAAAAAGAACATAATTTCATCAGATTTTCTTATACAAGGATGTGTTATTAATATTTTGATGGATATCTTTATGTGTATATATATATAACAATTTTAAAAAATGAGAGTATAATCATTGAACTGCATGTTAAATAGTTCATGTTCAACATAAAAAGGACAGGTGAAAAATAAAAAATCAGTTAATAGATATTCATTAGTCATGAGGCCACCTAGGGTAAAAGTCCTGCCAAGAATCTGTTAGTAGAAATTTATTACCAATGAGTGAAAATCCTAAAAACAATGTGGGTTTCACAGGCTCTGAAGCACCATCTCCATGTCCTCATGAGAGCACATTATTAATGAGTCTTGAAAAGGTGTCCAAGGAAATGATGTTTCAGATGGACTTCGGGAAATTAGTCCGGGTATTTGTATGTGAGCACACTTCACAGATTAATTATATTTTATAAAGTCCCTTGACTTGATGGCATGAATCTCTTCAGCACACACACAGTGAAGATAATATGGTTGGAACTGAGCCCATGAGTTCCAAATTTCAAAACAGAGAAACATTTTCCCATTCTGTTATCTCTAAAGTAAATAGAACTAAGTGGAATTTGTATCCTTTCAAAAGAGAGGGAAGGCTGCCTGTGACTGGGGATGAACAAATGCAGAAACAGCTCATCTTTAGAAACATAGGCCTGTGACCTACTGAGCAGTCAAGACTGTGTCAGAGTATGATAGAAAAGTTTTAAATGCTGCTGAGTAAACTTAAATGGTATCTCTTTGGAATTCCAGATATTACAGTAGCTAATGGTATTCTGGTAGAGGACTCCCTATTAGTATTTACAACTCACTTCTCAAGGATATTCACCAATGTCGAATTCAATTATTATAGTAGAGAAAACTAGATAATTCAGAATCTGGAGAAATTATATCTAGGAGAGTAGCCAGTGGATATTGCTTAAAGGACTATCCGGGAAGAGGCAATCTGCCAGGAAATGACCGTGGCAATATTTCAATTTCCTACTATTATAAGTAGTAAGAAAATTAATAAATGAAAGTATTTAGGTCCTAAATATCAAGCCAAGAAGATAAAACAAACTATACTTGTAATAGCCATACATATGTATTTATGTCCAAAATAAAATTTGAGATATACTTACTTAAGTTTTAGAAATCAGAGTTTCTATCTTATCCTAGCCTTCTACTTAGTTTTAGATAAAGAAAATACGGCTAAATATGTTCAATAAGTTAGTTTATGACTAAATTAATGAGTAATAATTTCACTTTATGGTCTTCAAATTTCAGGAAGAACATGCCTCTGTGATTCATGAATATTATTTAAAAATACATAAAATTTAAAAGAATGAGATAGAGGTACTAATAATTTCCATATAAATATAATTTCTTTGAAACTGCAGAATAAGCCCAATACCATTCTTAAGATTTTTAATTTCTTCTACTATTCAAAAAATGTCAAGGGCTTAAAACTGAATAATTATAGAGCTCACCAATTTTTTTATTTTTCTTAAGTAAAACCAATACACACTAAAGCAAGTTCTTAAATATGAGAAAAGTGTTTTACTAGAAATTTCATTGGATATGAAATTAAGACAGTCGGGTTTTTTGTTTGTTTTTTTATTAAATCATAGCTGTGTACACTAATGCAATCATGGGGTACAATGTGCTGGTTTTATATACAATTTGAAATATTTTCATCAAACTGGTTAACATAGCCTTCACGGCATTTTCTTAGTTATTGTGTTAAGACAGTCTAATACCTAATAGCTACAAGATCCTGGAAAAATAAGTTTGTTGTCTTACACTATACAATGATGGAAGGGCAGAGGAAAGGTAACTTTCATTTTCTTTATTCTTTCTTACTGCTATGTGAGTTAATACAATTAAAGGCACTACCCTGTTGCACTGACAGAGCAGGCTCCTTTATTAGCCCAATACCATCAATAAAACCAATTCGGGAGTCACGAAGAGCTAAGACTGACCGACTGAACATCCCAGGTCTGTCTCAGTCTAACCTTTGTGGCCCTGTGAGGACCCATAGGAAGAATATTTTAACAGCACTGGAAAAAGAAATAGAACAACTTATCATATTTCTATCACCACCACTAATACTGTGAATGTTATTTTTCTCAAAATTGCCTTGTGTGGCATTCAGAACGTTTCCCCTCCATTTATTTGGTGCATGATCCTGAAATACTGTCTGTGAATAATGAATATTTCCAGGAAGAGGTATGTTTTTATCACATCAATTCAATTTGGCCTTATCAAGGAAAGTCAGATCAAGGATACTATTTAATAATGAGAAACATATGTAGCTCGGAGTCACACAAATATAAGCTTCTTCTGAATGATCTACAGAAATAGTACAGAAATCAATGCTTAAAACCAGATATGGCAGTATCATAACAATTAAAAAATTTCTTTCTCCTGAAAAATAACTTTAAAAGTTGCTTTTTGAAGGATATCTGATAGATACAAAAATCAATTAAGGGACTTAATCATAGTTCTCAGGCTGGTATTCCTCTTTGGAAAAAATGTCTTTATCCTTGGGAGAAACGTTACTAAGAGATTCACTATCTCTTTTTTGAGAAAAACTTTTATGCGGAAGTATAAACAAAATGACAGATTTAACTGTTCAGTAAGCATAAAACTTCATTTACCATCAAGCTGCCACAAATGTTTTTGGCTGTGTTGTTAGTAGTTTGGATGAATCTTAGCACAAAGACCCTGTAAGTATTTTGATATCAGATAATTCCAATTTACATCTTTTCTCTGTCATCTCACTGCCCTGAAAGGATAGGAGAGCTCAATTAACTATTAATTGTCCATTTTAATGTCATGTGTTTTTGTAGCTCCATCTCTCAATAAATATTTATTCTACTGTGCCGTGGTATATACTGATCGATGGAGAATTTTGTTCTCTATATATTGATGCTGTTCATGTTTTTCTACTTTTAATTTTTTTTATTCTTTTCAGCCTATTACTATATGATGTCATTAAGTGATTTTCGGCCAATTTTTCTCTACGAATTCAAATTGAACCAAAGCGCTGCCAAAACAGCCCGAAAAATTAACCAGGCATTTGGCAATGATAGTGTTA